>JABUQX010024914.1:0-30892 GCA_015478945.1 Trachelipus rathkii | reverse complement strand
GAGATGGCAGAGAGCAGGGGAGGAGGGAAGAGAGGCGGCACAGAGAGAGCGAGAGAGCGGATGGGCCGGAGAGAGAGAGAGAGGAGAGAGACGGAGCAGAGAGAGAGGAGAGAGAGAGAGAGGAGAAGAGAGACGAGACAGGAAGAGAGACGACGAGCAGAGAGGCACGAGAGAGAGAAGAAGAGAGAGAGCACGACGAGAAGAGAGAGAGAAGGGGAGGGGAGAGAGAGAGACGAGACGAGAGAGAGGAGAGGAGAGAGAGTGCAGGGAGAGAGGAGGAAGAGGAGGAGAGAGGAGAGAGAAGAAGAGGAGAGAGCGCAGAGATAGAGCACGAGAGAGGAAGCAGAAGAGGAGACAGAAAATCAGTCATCACCGTTCAAGACCAAAATCAAATAATTCCTCGCCAAGACCCCAAAACCGTTTTGGGTTGAAAATTGAGATAGAATGAGTAGAGGGAGACAGGTCGGGATTTGTCCAGTCAGAATATCAAACAGCTAATTTCGGTCTAGGAAGTAAGACGGTGGTTTAAAGGAGACGAGGTAGATTGTGACTCCAACAGAAGTGAATTGTATAAAGCACGCGGGTGCAAAACTTTTGAAGTAAGAAGACCGTATGCTGTTTAGAAGCGAACTGCCTGCAATTCCGTGGCGCAGCAGAGGTATTACCACCAACTGCAGTTCCATACAATCCAAGACATGGTGATGTGGCTAGGGGCGATGAGGGGGAGATTAGTTTTTGAAGGGCACCTTAGGTTTTACAGAGAGATATCGTGTGGTTACATTTTTTTTTATTGTTTTTTTTTTAGGAAGGGAAAGTGTTGTCTGTAATAGTGTTATTTGTTGTGTGGTTGTGGATAAAGGAGAGCCATACTAGCTGCTTTGGAGACAGGTGTGGATAATGAGCGAAAGGGGAGGGACGCAATGGGGACATGAGGATGGACCTATGGATGATGGTGACGCCTAACACTCTAATATATGCTGAATTGGATAAGATGATATACGTTTGTGTTCAGGGGGCGCTTACATCCGTGTGAGTCAATAGATGAGATATATGAGATTATGTCAATCATGATAGTAGAATAGGTCAGAGCAGAGAGTATATGAGATATTATATAGTGAATATATATATAGATCGTAAGATATATTAGTAAGTACTATGAATTTAGCACAAAAGAAGAGATAATGGTGTATATATATAATATTAATAATATAGATAGATATATATATATGCCTATATAATAATCTTGGTTGGGCAAAGTCAAAAGCATACCAAAAATTTCTGAGCAGATCCAATTTAATTATATATATATGATATGATCATATATATATATTATATAATTTCATATTATTATTTATAATTTTATTTATATATATATATATATATATATAATATATATATTACTTATATAATATATATATTAATATTATCAGTATTTACGAGCACGACCAGATGGGCAGTGCTTGAGTAGTAAACATTTTTATTGTCGGACCATTGTATTACTAATATTAATGTCAGTTAATTTGCCTTTTAATTTTGTTTGTAGTTATTTCAATATTGTTTTATTTTCTCTTTTTTTGTGTTATTTTGTTATTACTGTTTTATCTATGATTGACGTTAATTCTTACCATTGTAAATACTATGATCACCCTTTATCTACTCAAGATGATTCTATATGGTATACAACGTATCATATTGTTGACCAATGTTTATTGGACAACACTTTGTTTTTTAGTTTACTTAGATGTCTATCAATTTGGATTCTATGTGTGACTATGAATATTAAAGCAACATATACACTGCTTACTGAAACCTCCCTCTTTATAGTTAAAAATAAATTTAGACTCATGTTTTATGAACCAACTACCGACTATAATATACGATAGAGTATCAATATAGAGAGGATAGAGATATAGGATGAAGATATAAGAGAATAATATATGAAGATGGTAGATATTAGTAGATATGGAATATGATAGATTAGTCAGAGTGCATACGATGAAGAGATATAGAGTGACGATATGCTAGAGATAGACAATACGTAGAGATAATGATAGATCATGAATATATAGATAGATAATATACTATATAGATAGATAGTGTTAATATGAGTAAATAGTAAGTATATATAGGTGAGACTAGATTAAGTGATATGCTATAATATTAGGATACATTATGTGAATCAAGTGAATGATAAGTCAATATTAGTATAATAATAAGAACATATAAGAGTGAGGATAGTGTATACATATGCATAGATATCTTGTTTGTTAATCTTTTAGATTATAAGATAGAGACTGAGGATAGATATATATATAGTATATATATATATATATATATTCCCCATTGAGTAGAATAGTGGATATTATACGTATACTGTTAATTTTTTACTTTCTTGAATATGTATTAAGGATTCAGAGAGAGATAACTCAGTACACCGCACGCAATATAAAATTTTCTCAAGTATCTGTACAAGGCGAGGGAGAGATGCGTTTCTTTTTGGTATATTGATCCGCAACGATATTGGGTAAATTTGTTAGAATTTTTGATATGTCTTTTCCATTTATGTATTATAAGTAGATACACTTATGGTTTTCCTTATGCGGAAAGTAACCTGGAATGATAATTAGAGTTAATGTGGCTAGTAATGTATTAGTTTCATTATTATAATCATTTCTACTGGTGGTGTGAAAGTTTATTTTTGTTGTCTACCAGTATTTTTTACTTCGGAATCAAGATGGGAGGTGCGAATATTATATAGCTCATTATTATTAAGTGTATTATTATTATTATTATTATTATTTATGTTGTATTTTGTTATTTTTATTATCAATTTTTCTTATTATTATTATTATTATATTATTATTATTATCTACTTCATTATCTATTATTAATATTACTGTAATTATTATTGATTCTTCAATATCTCCCTATACTTCAAGCATACATACATATTATATCTTTATATATTATATTAATAGGCGTACCTATACTCTATAATATATAATAGTTTTTTGTTCGAAACACGCGTCATATACTAATATATTTAGAATGGATTATATATATATATTAGATAAAATATATATAGGGAGCACTATATATTACTAGGGTATTATAATATATATCAACAGAATGGGTGCTAGAGCATGCATTTCGGCAGTACAGCTGTGAATCGGAAAGATTGGAGAGGGATAGAGAGCAATTGGATTTAGATCAAGAAAAGGAGATTGATTTTAATATTGACATCTCACATTAAAAAAATCAAGAGCGAACAAGGTAGCTGTGGCAGTTTTAATAACTGATAAGACTCTACTAGATCTTTTCTTTGATGTGCAATGTAACTACAAGCCCTTAGCAACGAAAAATAGTGGAAAATGATAAAGTATGGGATAAATAAGTCGAATGAGTGTAATTCAGAATTCAGAACAAGCAAAGAATATCCATCGTGACACAATGAGAGAGAGAGAGAGAGAGAGAGAGAGAGAGAGAGAGAGAGAGAGAGAGAGAGAGAGAGAGAGAGAGAGAGAGAGAGAGAGAGAGAGAGAGAGAGAGAGAGAGAGTTGTGATAGACCAGAATTATTCCTTACTCTTTAATATTTGTGATATGCCTAGATAACTTCTTAAAAGAATTTACACGTTGAACGACCGGGAACATACCTTTGTGATTGCAGACTATGCAGCAGTAATACAATCGGTCAGCATGAGTTAAAAACAGCAATGAATGTGTGAAATAATAATATGAAAAACTGGGAAATAACGATTATTTATTATTATTATTATAATTATAATTTATATTTATTATTTTATAATTATTAATTTATTATTATAATTATTATTATTTCATTATTATATGTATTATTATATTATTTATTTATTATTTTATTAAATTATTATTATTATTATTAATTATTATTGATTTTTTATTATCATTTTTATTTTATTATATATTTATTTTTATTATTATTTATTATATTATTATTCATTATTATTATTATTATTATTATTATTATTATTATTATTAAGGAAGAAGAAAAAAGAACCACGTGAAGAGATCACACACCCCTTCGTTTGACCTGCCAATGGAGTCTTCTTGCCAAAATGCTTGCAATACACAGGCATGTTTGGTTGTTCTGTCCTTTAGTCTTAAAAAGTCATGGGCAGGAAATATCTGTTGAAAAGTCGCAATATTGGCGTCTTTGGTAAATTCGTCATATTAGAAAAACTGAATGCACTCACACGCCCCACCGTATACTGACCCCACTTACGTTCCTTACCAAACGCTCCTTATCTTTTAATAACAATTAATTGCGTTAGCTCATAATCATAACATGCCAGATTAATCTTTAATAACCCTCAACTGAAGGACATAATCTAGAGAACCCCGCCAACTTTGGCTTATTCAAAATATATATATGGCTACACCAAACTCATCCACTATACACGTGTCCAATCCCTTTCTTAATATTTTCAACGCCAGCTACTCACTCAACAACCTTTTATGCTGGCATAAACCATAATTCCAAAATTAAACAAACCCTATTACTGAAAGATGACATGCCCTTTTTCTTTTTTTACTTACATATTAAGATGGCTATTGCCCTCCCCCTTCCATTATTTCCCTACCTGCTTACCCTTCGGCTTCCCTCACTCCAATGAGTTGCTTTGCAAAGTTTTTGTGTTTCAGTTCCGGTCATCTCTGACTTAATAACCCTATTTCACCAATAGATGTAATTAACATTTTGGTAGAATTGTATCATCGTCATCCCCTCTGAGATTCGCTCTTTCTTTTATAGTAAAACTTATGTCTTTCTCTTAACTCATTCAGTTCTTCCTCTCCATCATAAGCTCCATCTTGCTTTACCCATCTATAGCAACATTAGATAATTACATCCTTGTTGCTTACACTTTGCACTTCTCTCCAGTGAATTAATTTTTAACGTATTTTTGGATTTCAATTATTTTACTAATTTATCTCTAGTTGTGTATTATCTTCTTCTCTTTTTCCTGTCGTATCCTATATGTATTTTTTTTCATTTTCTTTATCTATCAATTATTAAGACCTCTCACACTCAACCCATGGTTCTTTTTGGTTCTTTAAAGGTACTCTATTGCTTTTTTTCAACTGTAAGATATAAGAGGCCTCCAAACTTTTGCACTAAATACTTAAATCACTGGTAATTCTAACATTTGTTACCTTTCACAACTTTGCTCTCTAACATAGCTATTGCTACAGCCATTACTGATGCTAATATTCTTGTCTTGTTGATTTACAACTACATTTTTGACGAATCTATTTTTTTCTTTTATAATTCATTAGTACCCCAAATATAACTCTCTTGTCTTATTAGCCTTGTATTTCAATGCTCCCAAACTCATTTTGTATTTACGATACTTTTTGAATTCATATACTGCTCTCTATAATCACACCTAAATATCCTTTTTTCTTGGATGTAGACGATTCAACCCAATTCCATATTGGACTATTGCTTAGGTTTATTAAATCTTTTAATTGTCAGGTAATCCTTATGGTGGTAAGAACTCTTACTATTTTACTTTACATTTTAATAATTCATTTGCCCTTTATTATCTTAATCTTTCTCACACACAAGAAGCTTCTTATTCAAGACTTTCTATTTTAATTCATTTTAGATTTTATTATATCTCATGATCGATGTGTATTCTTCACTCAAGTTTTGTAAAAAGCATTGATAAAAAAGGCTTTTAAGAATACTATTATAAATAACCTAAAAATGATTTCTGATAATGATAATGAAAGGATATTTTTTACCATAGGGCATTTATCGAAACTTACCGCGCTCTTAGACGAAATTTTTTGTTACTACAAACTCTGGATCGTGAAAACGTCACTCCTGACTTTACATATTAGTTGAGTGCCGATCAGAGATTATTGATATAAATAATTTGATCATTCGGCAAGGATGCGGTTTCTCAATATATTTTACTCTTATCATTAAAAAAGGGCCCGCGTGGTCGTATTTGATTTATGAGTATTAAGTATGGAGATTTTTTCGGTTTTAGCCTCAAAAGCAGGAAATTGGTCATAATTTTGTTCAGCCGATTTTGACCAAATAAAAAAAACTGCAGCCTTTTCTGATCCCTAAAACGTCGATTTCAGGTGTTAATCTCCTCTGTCTCTGTCTGATTTGCCTTGATACTTTTGACTTTATTTTATTCCTTCATTTTACAAAAACTATGAGTTTTTTGACATTTAGAAGCTCACGTCCTACAATTTTTGTCGAAGTTACTTGAGACTTGAACACTATGCATAGAATTGTCTATTACCAAAACTTTTTGGATTTTTGAAACCAGATCCCAGCAATGATTTTTTTTTTAATTGAAAAATGAAAAATTATGATTTTTTTTCCTGGTCATCCACATCAACATCGAAATTTTCAGAGCTTCTGAAGTTGGGGAAGATACATTATTTTTTATTTACATTATATTTTTATAATATACAACAGTTTTGCCTCTAGGTATGAAACACATTTCCCCCCCCAAAAAAAAAATAATTTTATATATTTATATAAAAAAAATGTATATAAAAAAAATTTAATATATATATTTAAATAAAAAAGTGTACCTCCCTCAACTTTAAACGCCCTGAAAATTTCGGATTGATTGGATGAGTAAAAAAAAAAAATTATCGTAATTTTTTCCCGTTTCGAAAAATAGAAAAAAGTGAAAAAATTTTTATAAGCTGAAGCGTCCGAAAGGAGACTAGTTTTTTCATTAGTCTGAACGCGTTACCAGAATGTGGAAAGAGTCACTATCTTTTCACGCATCCCATCAATCGCTGTCCTCAATAAACAGAGGTTAAAATAGGTCGTTAAATGTTTGAACCTTAGGAAGGACGTAATATATTTTATAAATTTTTCTCTTCATTTTCATCATTATGTCTGTTTGACCTTCTATTACATACTATCTCGCCCCATTAAGAAAATATTAGCTCAATAAACTGTTGGGAGAACAAGTTACGATAACGGCCGAGCAAGTTTACACATTTTGAGAGATTTTTTCATCTTTTATCTTCAGCAAATAGAAATTGTTCATAAATTATGTCAAGGGAAAATCCATTGCATCAATTACAGAAGAATCGGTCGATTTTTTTTAATTTCTTGATCTTCAATTTTGGTTCTAAAAGGTTTTATTGGTCCCTCTTGGTTTTCAACTATAATTATTTAGATAGCTTTGAAATCAATTGAACAACATGACCTATCGTAAAAAAACTTAGATTTATCAGTTCATATTTATATAAGAGAGTTGCTACTTTAAAAATATCGAAAGCTTTTAAATTGTCAAATTTCACCTTAAGCTCACTACTAAACATCATTTGCATTTAAAAATGATTCACAACCCACCTTTCCTTACTTTGATAGAGATAGCATTGTTTTCATTAATTTCTACAATGGAAGGGTTTGTATGTCTTAAGTTATTTTCTCAAAGAGTTTTAGAGCATCAATGCCATTTGCACTCGTGATCCAATATTTTTGGTTGTTAGCAGATTTTACTTTAATTTCGTGATTGCCTCAAGTTGCAAACAGTATCGAACACTTCTTTACATCTAATGTGGATTGTATCATTTGTAGTTGTAGTTAACTGTTTCATCTCTAGGGTGAATTAATAATTATTAATTATATTATTATTATTATTATTATTATTATTATTATTATTATTATTATTATTATATTATTATTATTCGAATTTGATTCTTGAAACCTTAGCACGTTGCTTTGAGTGATTGAAATCAGTAGCATTAAAACTCAACACAGTTAATTAAAATATGTTACCTAGTGCAAGTAATAAGCTTTATTTCCCATCATTTTCTAGTTTTGAAAAATACAATATTGCGACAAAGAGAGGAAATTTTGTTTGAAGATAAGTCATGAGGCTGTTCAGCATATGCGGATGCAGATTAGGATATCGTGATATCACTAATATTTTGTTCATTCGCTGCAACAACAACATAACTCAAAAACGTTTTTTTTTTTTTTTTTTTATTTTTTAATTTTTTTTTTAAGGAATTAAACATTTCTGAAGTCTTTAAATTGCTATACAAAATATAGGGCAGTCATAACGAGACACTTATGGGGAGATTTCAAAGTTGGTATATATGATTCTTGCAGCTAAAAGTACACAACATTACCAATCTTCCCGATTACTAATTGAAAAAAAATAAAAGAAATTTTGTATTGTCTTTTAATATTTATATATTAATATTTAATATATATAGGGTTTTATAGGCTATATTAGGAATTTTATAGAATAATAAATATACAGTTTATAAACAATTATATAGATATTTTACTTACATGACTTATGTAACGTACGCAGCATAATTATATATATATAATATACTTTTATTATGTAGGATTAAATTTAATTTTAAGTATTATACTCTCTACTATATATTAAAGATACTATCTCTACTCTCTCTCTATATATATATACTCTCTATACACTCTCTCTCCAGCCATGCACTAATAAATATATTTAATTCATAACTAAAATAATAATATACCTTACCTTCAATTTCACTATGACCCTTAAAATTCTAAAATATAGAGTTAATTCACTTTATCCAAATACAAAATTTGTACTAATGATATAGAGTTGCTCCTAAATCAGTGGCGCTAAAAAGTTTTATCCTCTTTTCTTTCTCCAACTTTTTATTTATTTTTTAATAGCGATACACCACTGACCTTCACATGCAGACCGTCCAAAAATACTAACGAGCTCCAAAAACAAGTTCGGCTAATTTTTAATCCTTTGAACAAATTATTTGATAATGACCACTGACAAAATGATCGAGATCATTGCACACAACTCTTTCAATCCTTCCCATTTCGTATTAATGCGCTGCAAACAAACTCATATAAAAACTTGGCAAAGACCAATGACTACGAATTGGCAGCGTTGGCACTCGTCACTCGTGACACTTCTTGCTAGTAAGTCATAGGAAGTGTCAAAGAGTTTATTGGAGGTGGGAAAACCGAGTTAACCTTTAATAGTGTCAAAGGTTTCTATTCAAAAGCCATTTAAAAATAAAAAACAAAACACACAGCACAACAAAAACAAAAAAAAAAACCAAACAACAATACAAAAAAAATAAAATCAAAACAATCACAAAAAATAAATCTAAAAATAAACACATAAAAACAAACTAATAAATACGCACCACAAAAAAAAAAAAAAAAACAAAACATAAAAAAAACAAAACACTAAACAAAACACCTAAAAATACTCGGATAACTTTCGACACAACGAACATCCCAAAAAACAACCTCAAAAAATAAAAAAACAATTCCAAATAACTTTCATTAGAAAAAAATAAATCAATCAATAAAAAAAAACAAAAACACCTAAAAAATAAAAAAAAAATAAAAAAAAATAAAATAAACCCAATAAAAAAATATAAAACCAACAAAAACACAAAACAAAAAATCAAAAAAAAAAAAAAAAAAAAAAAACAAAAAAATAAATAATAAATCTAAAGTACAATAATAATCCAATCACAAAAAATCTAACGTAAAACCAAAAATTTATTTCCAAAGAAAAAAAAATACAATTTACAAAATCACAGTAATAAAAAAAAGAAAATAAAATTAGAAAAAACTGACTAAATATATGTAACAAAAAAAAAAAAAATGAAAGCACAAAAAAAAGAAAAAAAAAAAATTGAGGGAAAAAAAAAAAAAAAAAACATACCAAAGATAAAAAAAAAAAAAAAAAAAAAAAAAAAACCAATAAAAGGTTTCAGATAAAAGATAAAAGATTAAAGAAAAGAGAGCTTAATAAAAATATGTAATAAAAGAAAAAAGGGAAACACAAAGAAAGAAAAAAAAAAGATACAAAAAAAACAGAAACACCACAAAAAACAAAGAAATACAAAATAAAAAAAGAATACGAGAAAAAAAAAAATAACAAAATAATACACGAAACAAAAAAAAATAAAAACAAACACCAAACAGAAAGAGTAACCTCAAAATACAACACTAACAGCAGAAGAAATAAAAAGCTAAGAAGAAAACAACAACAAAAAGCTAAATAAAACAAAAACCACAGCAAAAACTAAGAAGCAAATAGCAACAAAACAAAAGATATATAGACGCCTTTTGTAGGGGTGGGCATCGAAGACATCGGAAAAGAAAAATAGACAGAAACAAAAAACGGGCAAAAAAAGAAAAATAGGAATAACAAAAACAAAAAAAAAAAAACCAGGAGAGAGAAAAAAACAAGAATTTACGATACAGAAGTACAAAAAGTAAACGAAGCCAGGGAGAGACCAAAACAGGGCGAGACACAAATAACGGAACACCCGCCGCAAAAAACAAAGAGAAAAAAAAAAACACCACACCCAAATAACCTACAGACAGAAAAACAAAACAAAAAACAACAAAAAAAAAAAATAACAAAATAAAATACCAAAAAAAAAAGAAAAGATTAAAAGAAAGAAAAGCAGAAAAAACAAAAAAAGATAAAGGAAAAAAAGAACCACAAACATCTAAAAGAAAGAATATCAAGAGAAAAAAGAGAGGGAAAAATCAAACAAGATACCCAGAACACAAAACAAAAGACACCACGCAAGACAGAGGGAAGAAAGAGGAATAAATAGCATCAGCACACCAACAACCAAACGCCCCACAGGCTAAGTTAACCAAACACCACTAGAACGACACACCCAGAGCAACACAGCCAAAAAAGCCAAAACAGCGAGCCACGCACAAGCCCACCACCCACACGAATCCCCACCCGCCCGAGCCAACTACCCCACTCGCCAACAGCCCAAAAATCGGGGACAAGCCGGCCCCCCACCACCAACACCCTCATTACAGCACAAAGCCCCTCAAGCTCCGGAAGCAACAGCCACGCCATCCACCGTCCCTCTGCCGCGTCGTCAATGCCCCCCTAAGTGAAACACAAGAACCAAAACAAAACCAAAAATAAGCAAAACAACCACCAACTAATACAACCACAGGAAAAACAACGAAAAAAAAAAAACACAACACACACACACAAAACAAAATAAAACAAATGTTTTTGGGAAAAACAAAAAAATAATAAAAGTTACGCAAACAAACAACCAATAAAAAAAAAGCAAAAAAAAGAAAAAAAAAATATGAAAAACAGAAATACGAATAAAATGAAAAACAGATAGAACGACAAGATAAACAACAAAAAAACAAGACCACATAAAGAACAAAAAACAGAAAAAAAAATCAAAGTGAAAAACAAAAAAAAAAAAAGAAAGACAAAAAAAAAACCAAATCGATAACACATCCAGAAGATTTAAGAAGTTTCATGCAATTACTATTAAATATAATATATAAATAAAACTAATAAATAATAAAAATATAAAAAAAATAAAAAATAAAAAAAATAATAAATAATAAATAAAAAATAAAAAAAAATAATAAAATAAAAAAACAAAAAAAAATAATAAAAAATAAAAAATATCATAAATTATAAATAAAATAAACAACTATAAAAATAAAAATACTAATAAAAAATATAACCAAAATTAAATTAAGATTTATGGATAAATCAAAAGAAAAACAAAAAAAAAATAATAAACACAACCCAAAAAAAGTACGACCTGAACCACACCAGACATATTAAAAAAATTTCGCTATTGATACAAATCAACCAGAAAAACAACAACCAAACTAAATCGAAACAAAAACACACCACAAACAAAAATAAAGTCACCCCCCCCCCCCAAGACAATTAAAAACACTAAGAAATTTAAAGGAAAAAATAGAAGACACATCCAATATAAAAGATTGGAACAAATGTATAAAACAAGTATCAAAACAAAAAACACAAAAAAAAACACCATGAAATATACAATGCAATGCCAACAAACTAACATCATCAAATGTAATAGATAAGTAAAACTCACATAAAAAACACAAAACTAAAAACACTGACATCACTACTAATCAAACACATAAACAATATAAAAAAAAAATATAATACAAATAAATAAATAAATACTAATAATTATAAAAAAACAAAACACAATAAAAAAACTAAGATGCAATAATACAAAACAAATATTATAGAACGAACAATCTAAACCAAAAACATCAAAAAAAAAAAAAATCAAAGAAACAAAAAAATGAAATTTACACATAAATAACTCAATCAAAAATAAAATAAAGTACACTCTACAAAAGCCGTCACTGAATCCAATATAAAATAAAAACCCCACACCAAACACAAAATAAAAAAAAAAAATAAAATAAAACACCATAAGAAGCGGAAAAATTCAAGAAGGACGACGAGGAGTACGTCGAAAGAATTCGAGCCCGCAATTCGCTAGAAAGGTCGTGTTACGAGACGGAATCTCAAGAAAAACCGGAAAAACTATACATAACCAACCTAAAATACCAGCAACACACTTTTATATAAAAGGAACACCCAGAAAAAAAAAAAAAACCCAAAACTTTAGGATCATAAATACATATTATGCATTAAAAATAACACAAAAAAAGGACCACATAATAAACAGGGAAGGAGGTATAAAAGACAACACAAAAAAAAAAAAAAAAAAAACAAATAAAAACAATAAAATGTAAAAAAAATCAGAATAAAATACAATAACAAAAAAGATAATAATACTATAACAAATATATAGAAAACAAAACAAAAAAAAAAAAAAAAAAATAAAAAACAGACCGTTCTCTCCATAGCCTAGGAATAAAATTCAAGAAGAGCAACAGGAAGTGGTGGAAGAAGCAGGAGAAAAAAAAAAAAAAAAAAAAAAAAAAAACCACAAAAACCACAAAAATTATAGAAAGAGGAAGGTAAACTACGAGAAAAACAAACACCCCAACAATACTAGATCTCTAAATTACAGGATTAAATCTTTACGATCAAAAAATAAACAATATCTATACACAACTAAAATTCAATAGTGACTCATTACCTAAACAATTATTCAGAACATCTCAAAAAACAACTCACAATACACATAATAAACAACGAAACACTAAATCAAATAACTAACACAAAAAATAACCTATCAAAAATAAACAAAAACCACACACAAAACATTCAAAAAACACTCAAACACAAACACAAAAAAAAAACAATAAAAAAAATAACGCACTATCACACCAAATAAAACAACAAAAAAAAAACAAAAAAGCAAAAAACCAAAAAATAGCAAAAAATCAAGTGAAAGACACCTCAAAAAAATATAACCAAACAAAAAAAATAAAAAAACTCAAAAAAGCAACACAAAACACAGACAACCCACAACTAAAAATCCCAAAAAAACATAAAACCATAAAAAAAGGATGGTCAAAAAGCAAAACACAGAACAATAAAATCAAACACAACCTACTGATACAAACAAAACGACAAAAAACCCAAAAAAGCCAAAACAACAAAAAAACAAACAACAACAAAAAAAAAAAAAAAATATCATCCCAAAACCTTAAGGAAACAAAAACCAACATCTTTTCTATGAAAACCCTAAAACCACCACTAATAAATCCCCATATAATTGCTAAAATTACACCAAAAAAAAAAAAAAAAAAACAAATAAAAACAAGTAAAAACAAGAAAGAAATATCCTACCAAAACATTAATAAATAAAACAAAAACCAAAAACACCAAACCCAAAAGAAAATCACACTATATTTATCATCATGAAATAAAACCAACACCATCAATAAAAAAAAATAAAGCCAAGATCAAAAAACCCTCATCCCATTCCCCAATAATATACAAACCATAAATTACAAAAACCCAAAATCCCTCAAACTCATCATCAAACAACGAATCCACACCACACTCTCAACCCAAAAATGCATAAAACACCAATAAATTAATAAAAACGGATAATAAAAATACGAAAAAAAAAAAAAAAACAAAAAATGGTATCCGAGCCAACCACCCAAATGCCAAAAAAAAATCATCTTTAATAAGCGCACAGGGTGAAAAAATACGAGACCAAAGCTTCTACGGCCAACCCAGATACTTTGTTATCGCCACATACATTACACTGCATAAGGAATACAGGAAACAAAAGTAAAACTTTTAAACGCCGTTTTCATAAACGAAGCAAGTTAGCACAAAAAGTAAAATGCAAGGCAATTAAAAACACGAAAAAAATTAAGATTATAAATAAAGAAACAATCAAGTATTTTTAAGCAAGATAATTATAATAGATTCCATTAAAAATTTTTTTATAAAAAACGGAAAGATTTAAAATCTCTCTCATCTATTTAAGTCCCTCCTAAATCGGCTCCGTCTATGTTAGTATGTTGAGAAAGAGAGAGGAATAAACTCGTAATATCGAAAAATGGAAAAAAACCTTCGTGAGCGCCCACTTTTTTAACATCTAGTATTCTTTATAATATTCAAGCATGGGAAATACACATCGGAGATAAATGATTTAGCATTTCTAAAGGAAAGTAGCGACAACAATCCTTTCGTATAATAAAAATTCTTATTGACAATCCAAAAAAAGCTGTTTTTAACCTATGGCAAAAACACAAAAAACAAACACCCCCCAAAAAAATAACAGGCAGAACAAGACCTAAAAAAATCAAAAGTTGACCAAGATAAAAAAAAACAACCAAAGACAACAATCCCTCACCTTTCCCACTTTTGTGCGGCAAAAACACAAAAAAAAAAAGAAGATTGGATAAAAAAGTTGAAAGGAGGTGAGCAATCGGAGAAGAACCCTCAACCCATTAGGTTTCTTATCGAATAACAGCCCTCAACAACTGGTCGGTGATTTTTGCAACCAGACGTACGATTGTAAAAAGATTAATGAATCTGAAACTATTACAGCGAACAAATATTAAATTAAAATTAACGAGTAATAAATTAAAACATTTAAAAATAGATAATAAAAAAAAGATGATAGAAAACATTTTTTTTTTAAAAAATTAAAAAATTAAACATATAAAAAAAAAAAAAAAAATATAAAATTATAAAAAAAAAAAAAAAAAAAAATAGAGACTTTCAAAAAAAAAAAAAAACGATGTCAAAAAAAAAAAATTAATAATGAGAGCACGAGAGAGGGGTAGAAAAAACTGACAGCGAGACCAACACAAACACTAAAACCAAAAAACAATCAATTAATAACAACTATGCCTCAAAACGAATAAAAAACATAATTAATATTATTCACTAACCAATAAATATTGCAAACACTAAATGTTCCTTAAAATAATGCTCAACTCCAACCACCGAAAATATATTAAACGAAAAACAATTTTAATATAACAGTAAAGAAATAACCAACAAGTACAAATCTCCAACTTATGCAACAAAACACTCAAACATTCAATAAACATTCAAGCACTCATCCCCCCCCACACACTCTACCACCCCCCCACCCCCCCACGCCACCCCACGCCCCCACCCCCCTACTCCCACCCCCCCCCCCCGCCAACCACCCCAAAGATCTAGCCACCCCCCAGAGCCATATCGGCAAAAAAAATCCTAACACAAAAAAACGAAAAATCAAACCCCCGAAAAAAAAAAAAAAAAAAAAAAAACAAGAAAAATCAGATTGTATGTAAAAAAAAACAAGAAAAACGAACAAGAAAAATCACAATAAGACGAGAGATACCGAGAAAAAGACGAAAAAGAACATACCAACCAATAAGCCCAAACACCCACAAAACACCAACAAAAAATCACCCTATCCACCAACCAACTAAACCACACAAACACCCCCAACAAACCAAAAAATCAAACAAACAAAAAGAAAATCAAAAGGAAAGTGAAGAAAACGTAAAAGGAAGAACAACACACTCTGAATACAAAAAACAACGCAGATCAAAGAGAACAAAAAAATAGAAAAAGAAAAAAAAACTTTCAAAAGTAGATAATACAAAAAAAAAAATATAAAAAAAAAAACAAAAAAAAAAAAAAAACAAGTAAAAAAAAAAAAAATAAAATAAAAATAAAAAATAAAACTAATTATATTATTAAAATAATAAATAAAAAAATAAACATATATAATAATAAGAATATTTTTGCAAGCAGATACAAATAAAGAAGACAATCCAGAAGATATTAATAAAGAGAAGGACCGTCAAACAGAAAGGCTAACAACAAAAAGACATTTAAAAAAAAAAAAAAAATCTTTCAAGAAAAACGGAATCAAAATCAAAAAAAAAAGTAGAAAAAAATTAAATAAGTAGAGGGAAGAAGTAAAACACCCTGTTTTATTTTACCAAAAAAAGTAAAAAATAAATAAAACACAATAATAAAAAAAGTGAGCGATAGACAACAACAGAATCACCCCGACCGAGAACAGCAAAATAAAACAAATAAAGACGATAACAAAAATAAAAGATAAAATAATACCAAACCCAACCAAAATAAAAAAAACACAAAAATACAAAAAAACAAACTCAAAACAAAACCAACTAAACGACAATACATAAATCACAGTTCCAAAACCATGATAAAAAAACAATAACTAAAAGCCAAACACGCGCCAACATAAAAATACACCTCAAAAACAAAAAAAAAAACACCCTCTGTATCCACTATAACAAAACAAAAAATCAATGAAAAACTCAAAAAAAATACAAATAAAGCACGTAATCCCAAACATAACCACTACAGACATAAAGACTATAAAACCCATAAAATAACATAAAATAAATATAGCATATTTATATATATAAAACATAAAAACACAAATGCATCACAATAAATAAAAAAAATAGGAATAAAAATAAAAAAAAAATAATTAATCACAACTAAATTAAATGAAACGAGACACCAACAACAAAACATAAAAGAACAAATTTTTGAAAAACGGTTAGAGACAGAAAGATACCCTAGCTAAATAAATTTAAGATAAAGATGAATTATAAAACGATAACACTAGAAAGAAGTAAACACGAAAAAATAATAAAACAAAAAAAAAATAAACAAAAAACCAAGAAAGAATAAAACCTAACAGACAGTAAATAAAACCGCTTAAAAACCAAGAAAAGAAAAAAACTAAAAAACCAAAATGACAAAACAACCAACAAAACAACCAAACAACACAAAAAAAAACGAATAAAAAAAAAAAACTACAAACAACATCAACCAAAGACAACTTTCACTCTTCCACAGAAAATCAAAAACACCCCACACAACATCAATTAACTTATACTAGACGGCCGCCCTCACCCAGTACTCCCCCCCCACACGCCCCCCCCCCCCCCCATATATATATATAAACCCCCACCTCTCCTAACCCTCACCCGCCCCACCCACCCGAACCCATACACATATAAAAACATAATATAAAATAAAAAAAAAATAAACAAAAAGAACATAGAAAAAAACTAAAAATAAATAAAAACCATAAAAAAAAACAAAAAAAATCAAAAAAAAAAAAATAAAAAATGAAAAAACTCAAAAACATTAAAACACACACCATACAAACACAGACAAAATACAAACATAACAAACACAACAAACACAACACATACACAACAATCAACAACAAAAACAACAACAACTCAACAACAAAACACCACAACAACACGTAAACCACAACACCCCCCCCAAAAACAACAAACCCCCCAACCCATACAATAAAAAAACAATAAAAATAATAAATAAATAAAAATCATAAAAAATTAAACAAAAAAATATAATAAAAAGTAAAAAAAAATCAAAAAATACTGGAAAGTAAAAAAAAGAAAAAAATAACAAAAAATAAATAAAAACAAAGAAAGGAACAACTATTAAAAAAAAAACAATAAAAAAAAAAGCAAAATTACGAAAAAGTATAAGACTATATTACTGCGAACAGGAAAAAAAATCATCGCCACAAAAATAAAAAGATAAAGCATAATCTTAACAATCTAATATAGAAGGAAAAATATAAATATGAATAGATTAGAAACATTTTTTTAAGGTAATAAATTACAGGAATAAAGAAAATAGTGGGAAGAAAAAATAAACAACACAAAGAGGCTTAAAAAGATGCACGACCCCAGAATAGATACCAAAAAAGAGGAAACAAAAAAAAAAAAGAAACGGAAAAAAGAAAAGAACAATACAAATAAATTGAATTTAAACAACATCATAAAAAGAGCAATAACAATAAAAGACAGAAAAAATGAGAGCAGGCAAGTCTAAATCCAATCAACGAGACACACAGATAACTACGGAAGAAAGTGACAAAAAAAACTAACGAGTTAAACGCCCCCGCAGACAACAAAAAACAACCCCAACCAAAAAATCTAATAAATGAAATAAACATAAAATAAGATAGAAAAAAAAAGGGTAGAAAAAAGCAGCAGCGAAATAAACCAAGAAAGACCGAATAAAACCGTTAAACCCCAACACCCCAAAACAAACAATCACAAAACAAAGCAACGGGCCAAAACCAACAAGCAAAAAACCCCAATCCGCCGCTCCAAGAAAGCAACAAGCCAAAACAAAGAAAATAAAATATGAAAAGCAACACCGAGATCACCCCCCACCACACCCACCACCAACACACATTGCCAATATCATCAATAAGAGCATTTTCTTGACTAACAAATAAAAACAAAAAACCAACAAAAGGCTCGAAGCATTCATGGCGAAGCCCCTCCAACAAACACCACAATAAACCCCCCTACCAAGGCCCAAAAGACAAAAAAAACCAAAAAAACTCCCAAAACGCATGCCACATTACACTTTACAAAAAGAGGGAGCAATCAGCTTAAACAACGCAAAAAAAAAAAAAAAAAATAGAAGAAATAAAAAAAAACAAACCAAAAGAAACAACGAATAAAAAAAAAAGAATAGAACAAACCCTAAAGTAAAAAAACGTGGCATAACTATAAAGATTATAACCACAGATCGACCCTACGATCCCAACGACTGTTGACACTCCAGAGACAGATCGGAGGACCCTGGCAAAAACAAACCTAAAAAGCACTCAAACTAAGGCAACATATATGATTAACATAGCTGTAACACACTGTGATATTTAGTTTTAAGATAAAGCTGCACACCTGGAAAAAAAGAGGATAATAATAAATATATAAAAAAAAATAAATAAAAAAATAAAATCGAAATTATATAAATAAAATAAAAAAAAAAAAAAAAAAGAATGAAAAGTTATGAAAAATGAAGAAAATAAAAAAATAAAGAATATTAATATAAATAAATTTAAAAATCATAAGAAATAAAAATATTAATAAAAAATAATAAAAATAAAAAAACAATACATTAAATATAAACCACCATAAAAAAAGAAAACATCAATAAAAAAAATAATAAAAAAAAAAAATAAATAAAAAAAAAAAAAAAATAAATATAAATAATAAAAAAAAAATAAACATAAAAAAAAAAAATAAAAAACATACAATATTGTAGCCTTAACATTCACACCACAACAAATAGAAACAAACAAACAACAAAAAAAAAACCAAAAAAAAGTATACAAAAACAAAACAACCGACCGAACAGGCTAACCCCACGCTACAAACTCTAAACTAAAAGTTGCCATAATGAGACCCGCTACAAAAAAAATCACAAACCGTTAACAACATTGATGAGCCTTTATGACACTCAAATGAATAATAGACACTAGAATCGACACCATACCGTACACACAAAAAATAAAAACCAAAAACACACACACCAAACAACAATACCCCAAGTGCTGCCACACCAAAAAAAAAAACACAAACAAACACCAAAACACACCAACAAAACCTAACCAAAAAAACCAAACCAAACAAACAACCTGCCTTCAAACCGCAAAAAAAAAAAAAAACAAATGCACCCCAGAACAAACAAAAAACCCAGACAACCACCAAACACCACAAACCTACCAAACAAACAACGGCAGCTTCGGCAAAGAAAACAGCCACAAACCCTCACATATATACACGGCCCCAATACACCAACCCGGACGGCCGAATACAGCCCAAACGTCCTTGGTAAGCAACATCGCTAAACCATTGTGGTGGCACCAGATACGAAGTAGCTATGATATGTGAATAAATACACATGTTAAACAGTTTAGAGCACTAAAAGACCGAAATATGTCGAAGAAAAACTAACACAAGAACAAGAACTAAAATTTTCACGATAAAAGTCATAAATTACAGATAAGAATCTTATATATATAAAAAAAAACAAAAAAAAAAAAGATAAAAAAAAAAAAAAAAATGCACCAAGCACTTAGTAACGAGAATAGAAAACAAACCCACACACAAAAACGAAAAAACGAAAAAAAACCGACCCAAAGCCAGCTATACCAAAACCGCAACCACAAAATACATAGATACCAATACAACATTAATAAACACAAAAATACATACATTCATACACATATTAATCCAAACACACTCACAGAAACAACTCAAAATCGCCACACACAAGAACTACACAAAAAAACAGCACCCCAACACACCCCATAAAAAAAACCCAACCAACCAACAATAAATAATAAGGGAATTTTAATAACCAACTATTAAAAATCCCACCCCCCAAAACCCCAACCCAAAACAAACCAACAAACAAAAAAAGTCAAGACCCCACCAATAAAACCACCCCCATAACATCAAAAACCCAAAACAAAAAAATAAAAAAAAAGCAAAAAAATAAAAAAAAAAATAAAAAAAAAAAAAAAGAAGCGCACAGAAGATTAAGAAGTTAAACCTTGCGAAGTGTGACAAATATAAAAACAAAGACAAAAACAAACTAGAAAAAAAATACTAACATAACTGGACAAAAAAAGTTAACAAAAACAATGCCAATAGAAGATACATAAAAACTACAAAAAGAGCACAGAAAAACAAAAAAGACCCACTTGCCTGGTTTTGTAAAAAAAACTTATTATACAAGTAAGCTTCTTATCGAAAGAAAAAAATAAAATTCCCAGAAACCACATGGCCTGCTTTTTTCATATCAATAAAATTTGGCACAATATTTACACTCTTTTTAAATAAAATCATAAAGTAAAAAATAAGACTGTATGAAAATTATGTTAAGAATATATAAAACACAAAATTAAAAATACAAAAATTGTAATACGGATAAAAATTAATACCCACAAAAGATGACAACACTATGATTAAACAAAAAACATCGCGATAAACATCAAGATATTGGTTCAAAACCAATTGGTATTCGTCAAGGTATATGCTTAAGTAGGAGTTTGTCAGAAACGATAAAGTTTGAAGAGCTTAAGCTAGATTTTCATTATAGACATATTGTTTTGATTAGCATCCCCACAAGCATAGTTATTAAGAAGAATTGCAAAGCTGCATCATTACCTGGAAGCGTTTACATTCTTCTGTCCCTGTAGGGATTTTATATCTTTTTAAATTGCGCAGTCAGATATTTGGCTACATATATTATAAGTGATGATAATATATAGTAAAATAAATTATATTTATAGATAATAAATAAGGCAACAAATATTTATAAATAATATAATATAATATATATAGTAATATATAAATAGATATTTATATATATGAAATAAACATTAATGTTATACTATATAAAATATTATATAAGACGCAAAATAAATATTGAATATTGTTTTACAAATATAATAATCTTTAATGTGTTACAAGATTTTTTCAAATCTTTCTATCCAGTATAAAGATATAAGAGCTTAGTTTTACGGCACAGTGGTAATCAAAGAAAAGTTTAAGGGCATACTTTTACGGATATAAACAGACAAAGGTCGAAAATAGTCAAACTGATGCCCCCTAAATGGTAAAGATATATTGCCCTTTTTAAGGGGACGCTACGTAAGCCGAAAAGAAGATACATGAGTAGAGGAAATAGGGAACAGTTTCAAACCACCGGATGAAGGGATATGTTAGTTCGGAAGGATACCCACCGCTCGAAAACAGCCCAATAAGACCATAAGAGTGTAGGCAGGTTCCGTAGAGACCTATATCCCCAAGATGGAGTAGGAGATTTAGTCCACCCCCCGTAGAATACACCTAGAGCCGGAGGACCCCGTAATACTACTGACAATAAACAAGGGAAGCGGACTACTCCATTGGGTTATTCAATAAACGTGTGTAAGTGAAAAACCCCAAAAAGATAACAATAAATCCAAAAATGAATAACTTTGTGACACTTTAATTCGAAACGCGGAGTGGAAGTTCTAATATACAGAGTAACGTCTATAAATATTCTTTCAAAACCATAATTATGGACATTTTGAAATATTATCTAGTATAGAATTATTGATCAGTGGATATATAATTAAATAAATATATTTATTACCTATATTGAATAATAAAATATAAAAAAAATAGTTTCACGACCTTAATATACAATATATAATAATATAATAATATAAAATAATCTATATTAAAATGTCACATTTTCCTAAGAAATAATAAAATAAAGAAATATAATATATAAAATATAAATCTAACCCAAATATTGATCTTTACTGAATTGAAATTGTAGAACCGAGGGTATCCAAAAATATATATATAGAAGTAATATACGAATCCCAAACAAAAATATGCTAATAAACTAAAAAACATTGATGTGCTACTGTAAAAAGATTAGAAATGTATTAACATAAATATATATAAAATAATAAAATATATATGTCCTCATTTTAAGAAAGTGGCAATACGTGCATTCCTTAATTAGTGAAATTAAAATTTATATGCTATATTGAAAAACTATTGCTCAGTATAATATAAAGAATAATATATATTTTATCTTATAAATATAATAAATATATATAATAAAAAAAAAAATTATTATAAATAAAATAAAAACTTTTAATTAAAATATAATATAGCAAGAATACGGGCGGACAATGGTGGCTGAAACGAAATGGACCACTATATAGTATCCTTAATCATTAAGAGATACATACACAAATTATCACCTGACGCTTCGCCCTAATGCACTTTTTGAGAAACCTTTTTTTTTGTAATAAATCACGAGCCCATTGTCGGGCATAAGCAACCAAAAAAATAATATATGTGTTTATTCTTATAAATAAAGTTTTTTATAGTAGAATAAAGAAATAACGCCAGCAGTTTCTAACACGCTGGAGAGAGGTGAAGCGGAACCACCCAGTTAAGATAATAACGCTGTATATCGGTAATTAAAATTTCATAATACAGGAAAACTATGAATAACCCAAATATATTATTTATTATTAATTCCAGTACCATTATAATGAATAATTTAGTTAAATAATTAATATTAACCAAACACAAACATAGCATTACATTCCCAAAGAAATAAATTAATAAATAAATGAATTCGATAATAAAGGTGGATAGATAGATAACTGAGGTGGATAAATCGATAGATAACGGAGGTGGCTAAATAGATAACGGAAGTGGATAAATAAATAGATAACGGAGGTGGATAAATATATAACGGAGGTGGATAAATAGATAACAGTAGGAAAAACATAACTGAGGTGGATAAATAGATCACCGAGTTGGATAGATATATAACTGAGGTGGATAAATAGATAACGGAGGTGGATAAATAGATAACGGAGGTTGATAAATAGATAACTGATGTAATATAAGATTATAAAATTCAGGAATAATTAAAACTTTTAGTTTATAATTACTTAGGATAAAATGTATTACAATAACAATTATAACACTGTCATAACGTACACTTGTGAACCTCTATTATTTCAGAATTTTTCATGTATCCTCTCTCGTGGGCAAGGACCAAAACCCTAATGAATTCCACCAGAGTTGGGGGAAAATCAGTAGTAGTAGTAGTAGTAGTAGTAGTAGTAGTAGTAGTAGTAGTAGTAGTAGTAGTAGTAGTAGTAGTAGTAGTCAAGTTAAATACCGACGTATGACGATAAACCACGCTTGAAGGTGTACAAGTTAAAGAATGTTGAGAAAATAGATAAAGGGAGGGGGTGTTTAAGACTTTACCGGTGATGAACACGTTAGATTGAGCATAGCCGTTTACTTTTGGTCGAGTTCAACAAAAAAAGGATGAGTGTGTAAAAACGTGCTGCAAGAGTCCTTCTCAATGAAAGAGGTAGCTATGTCACTAGGGAGTTCAGAAGAGCAGTGTCCATTGCAATAGCGATATTATAGAGAGAGAGTGAGGCAACAATTCTATGGGCAGAAAGATTGAAGAGGTAAAGGTTCGATAAGGCAAAAATCCCTGGATTCCACCTTTTCAAGTTGAGTTGAATGAGTCTAACCACCTTATATGTGAGGCATACCCCATATTGGGAGGATCGACACCCAAATAAAGAGGAAGTAGCTGGGGCGATGTGAAAATTTTTTGAAGATGCCTCACAACACTCAACCTCTTAGAAGTGTGTTTAGTAAATGTTATAACGTGATCCCTCCAGGAAGACCAAGAAAAAAAAATCCCAAGAATATTAAGGACAGGCGAATTTTGGATTGTGTCTACTTAGAAGAGATCAAAATTGCGTGGAAGATTATATATCAATTAAAAAGATGGAAGGAACTAAGTATTTGGGGCAGTGAATACAACCATGCTTTCTCTGTCCCAATAAATTTGACAAAATTTAGAAGTTAGTTCAAAGGTCATTCTCCTGCCATTAAGTTATTTCCGAATTGGGTTGGTAGTTCTTTTAAAATGGAAGAAGAAATGAAAGATGGAGTTTTCGTCATAGAAGTGGATAGGTAATGTAGTGATTGAGAAAAAGTCCGTAGTAAAAAGTAAGAAAAAATTGTTGATAGAACAAAATCGTGAGGAACATCATGCACAATTGGGATTTAGAGACGAACAATGGTCGTCTACAACAACAGCTAATATAGAACTACCTAAAAAGAAATCAACGAGAAATATAGATACCGACAGAGGCAACTTTAGAAAAAAAACAATATATATATATATATATATATATATATATATATATATATATATATATATATATATATATATATATATATATATATATATATATATACTATATATGTATGTATATATATCTATATATATATATATATATATATAAACGCTATATAGCATATATAAATTATAAAAAATTCTACTCCAATTTAAAATGACAGTTTTAAATCTCTCGCGTAGCCTAACTAAATTCTGTCCACAGAGTCGAACAGAAGAGAGAGAGAAATAAAGATAGAGAAATAGAAAGGGAAAAAAAAGAGAGAATACGTTGAGAAAAATGGTATAGAGGAGGAGAGAGAGAGAGAGAGAGAGAGAGAGAGAGAGAGAGAGAGAGAGAATTAAATGGGTATAAACTATATATTTGAAAATTTAGCAATTTAAAGTGGCTTTCAGTCACCTCCTCTCCTGTATATATATATATATCATATATAGGTGTGTATGCCCAGCGGATATGTTTAAATCGCAATTGTTTTATAATGGCAGCAGTAGTAGAACATGGTGACCTAACGACATATAATGAACACTGAACAAACAGACTAACAAACATTATATATATATATATATATATATATATATATATATATATATATATATATATATATATATATATATATATATATATATATATATATATATATATATATATATATATCCATTAAACCTACAAGAGAGGTCTCATTATGCAGGAGCAATGGGGCAAATGAAGAACACAACCTAACTTAGATATATATAGATATATTGAAAAATCTGTATAGATAGATATATATATATATATATATATATATATATATATATATATATATATTAGGGAGTGAACGGGATCAAGAGAAGATCCTGTTCCGGTTTAGAATCAGGCTCCAATTCTCCTTTCCTTCCTTCCTTCCTGCTCCTCTCTCTTTCCTCCCTCCTCTCTCTCTCTCCCTCTTCTCTCTCCCTCTCTCCTTTCTTTTTTTCTCAATAAATATATATATCTATATATATATATATTTATATATATATATATATACTCTGTATATATATATATATATATATATATATATATATATATATATATATATATAAGCTTTACAATATCTATTTCGAAATGATAGTTGGTTTAACAATTAAGCTAACAAAGTCGAAGACACATTTAATAATTATTTATTTAATATTATAAAATATTCAATATATTCAATATTTATGTTTAAAATTATAAATTAAAAGCATTGAAAAATGTGACTAATTTTCCTCTATTTTCTTATGTTTTAATTTTGGATATAAATTTATTTTAATGTTAAAAAAAAATAAAAATAAGTAACTTTTACTAGCAATTCCCACTGGTTAAAAGTGCACAGAATAAATTGTGCTTCAAGTGCAAATTAATTATTAGTAAATTAATAAGTAGGTTCTTTATGGTTCTGCCATACCCCACAACTATATATATATACCATAAATGCCGATAAATCTTAGGCCCCCTTAAACGTTGTTCCAATTCTGAAAAAAAATAAAAATAAAAACAAAAAACAATAAATACCAAAATGAAAGGATGTCATTCTATCTCCTAAAATCAGAGAAATTAAGCCTATTTCCAATGCCTATAAACCAAAGTTTCCCTTCACCTTTATACTCGATACAATCTTCCCCTCTTATCATAATCATTCATGAGTCAAAAGTAGTTGTAAGAGACAAACATCTAAGAGGATAGGAATTCTAAATCACCTCCCCAAATTTTTAACTGACGCATGCTTTATATGGGGAACGGTCCTTTCTTGCATGGAGCACACGTCTATACATGGAAAGCTCCGTTCCGCCCATGCAACTTTTCTCAAAAGGGTAGAGTCAATTTTTACTCCCATAAATTTACCCACCCTTGGCAACTTTCTCTAAGCTCTCATTTCGTCATGTTTGCACCAAAGGTCTTATTTCTTATACTTAAATTGCCCTTTTTTTTCATTGGTATCGCTTGAATTAAATCAAAATATTTTTTATGCTTTGTTTGAATTCTGTAAATTTGATCTGAAACAAGAAATTAAACAAAAGTACTGTTCCCTTCTAAACACACACTCATATATATATATATATATATATATATATATATATATATTTCATTCTATTCATTTCCACTTTTTGAATATATATATATATATATATATATATATATATATATATATATAACAACATGAATAGGGTGCGGTGCGGCACACAACTTCAATGTTCCGGTCCGACAAAAACGACTGGTGATGCGGTGCGGTGCGGATAATTCCGGTGCTCGGCCAACCCTAATCCACACACCCACATAAATTTACGTTTCTAGAATTAAAAAAATTCTTAATAGCGTGTTTAATAATAATAATAATAATAATAATAATAATAATAATGCAATCAGGCTAATAATAATAATAATAATGATAATAATAATAATAATAATAATAATAATAATAATAATAATAATAATAATAATAATAATAATAATAATAATAATAATAATAATAATAATAATAATAATAATAATAATAATAATAATAATAATAATAGGTTAAAAGTACAAGGGACAAATTTGCTCTGACAAGGGGGAAAACAAGTTCCTTCGCGCAAGCATGAATCCAACTACACGAATGCATACCATAAACAGAGAGACCCAAACGCACATGTATACTTAAAGGCTTTCTCCACACCATTTATTATTTAGATTGAAGCACAAATACAAATCGTTTCCTTATTAAATAACTGAAGGAGAGAGGAGGAGTCCACCACTCCCTTTATTTGCTTCGTTTTTGAATGACCCGACCCCCGCTAAAACAAAACAGTCCACCATTCGTTTATTTGCTTCGTTTTTCAATGACCCCCCCCACACACACACACACACATACAAAAAAAAATACAAACTACTCGTTTATTTCCTTCCTTTCTCAATAAGAAAAAAACATTTTACTTCTATTTACTTAAATTAAATCATCTTGATTACAAATTCCATTATTTCCTGCTCCTATTGTGGGAGACACGTGGGATACCGGACACATATAATCACTAAAACATTTAATACCTTTACATATAAAAATAAAATAATATATATATATATATATATATATATATATATATATATATATATATATATATATATATATATATATATATATATATATATATATATATATATATATCTATATATATATTCCGCAATTACCAATTCAAATCTAATCAGATTAGGAAAAAGCCAATGCACGAGTGTAATGCCTCTTAAACAATCTGATAAGTAAAGATATGATATATAGCTTTGGATTTAATAATAATAATAATAATAATAATAATAATAATAATAATAATAATAATAATAATAATAATAATAATAATAATAATAATAATAATATCAGGAAAAAGTATTAGTATTTTTTAAATTTTAAATTAAAATTGAAAAAAAAGATAGTTCCTTAAATGTAACTCGTTTAAATGATAAAATTGGATATTTTATAAATAAAAAAAATAATAAGATCAAACAAGTCCAATTTAATGATATTGCCAACGGTACAAATCATATAATTAATATATATATATATATATATATATATATATATATATATATATATATATATATATATATATATATATATATATATATATATATATATATATATATATATATATATATATATACCCGAAGTAAAAGTAAAATCACGATGGAACGTCCCCCAAAAAATTATTTACTTCCTCATTCATTAAATACATAAAAATTAGATGCACGCACCTGAAGCCCGACAAATTACCTGTACACAAACCAGTCAGCTGTTCTTGCAAAAAAAAAAAACCTTTATCAATATATATCACATTAAAAAAATATACAAAAGAGAAAAACGGCTCGTAGTCATGAAATCAACTTTCTAAAAAAGGATGAAAATATTTAAAATCTTACTTCCCTAGGCCAATCATTAAACCCTATTTAAACCCAGAAAGATGGTGCTAAATTTTACCTCTTTCCAACCGAGATTTCTTGCAAACTTGCTCCCACCACTGTACCAACCAATATTCTTTACAACATCTTCGTCTAAATCAATAATACAACCCCTGGTGCGATATTTCTCTGCCACTGTGGTTGGAAACGCATGGCATAGCAGGAGGGTTCTTTCACTAAAACTTCCCAAACAATAAAAATATGCTCATTCTCATAAACTTTGCATATTCATGTTTATTTCATGTATACACAGTTACACACACTTCAATTATTTAATTATACTAATCAATTTTATTAAAAAAACTTGCTTCACAGATATGTTTACAGAAAAAAAAACAATTTAGTTCAGTAATTATTATATATTGAATCTAATAAACTACACGCAAATTTAATATATATATATATATTATATATATTCACCACCAGATGTTCGTTGGGGAAGACCTAAAGCTATTTGTTCAGTGATGTCACGTTCACGATTGGCTAACTTACCTTTACCATCAGCTTTTGAGTTTTGTAAAGCTTGGTCACATTTCCTGTCTCCTTAATACTAATAATATCAAATATTAATTTGTACTAATATTTATGTCTTATAGGTATGTTTTGTTTGTTTTTGGTCTTTATTGGACGAGGGCCAACAGGTGAACGGACTCAGGGTCATTGAAGCAAGTGAAGGATGTGAGGTTCTGAGGAAGAGGTGGGAAGAATTTGCAGATGGGAGGTCAGGATCGTGGGAGGGCATGTCACGATTCAAGCTTTCGTGCCTGTCCGAGGGTTCTGGCCTGGGCTGGTCTTTGGGCCTCAGGTTCTTTTAGTACCGTGCCATCAAAGGCAAGGGTGGTGTTTGGGAGGAGGAAGAAGGATAATTCAGGCGGAATAAATAGTCAGATCAGGACGTCGTTAAACAAAACACGACTATATATATATATATATATATATATATATATATATATATATATATATATATATATATATATATATATATATTATATATATATATATATATATATATATATATATATATATATATATATATATATATATATATATATATATATATATATATATATATATATATATATATATATATTGTTTAGGGAAGATATTTGCTGGTATTTTTGTTGAAAGTGCGTCGAGGGACTGATTGGTGAAGAACATGGTGCATTTAGAAGTGGTAGATGTGTGGAAATTTTTTTTACATTGACACAAATGATTGAGAAAATGAGTCAGAAGAAGAATAAATTGTATTTGGGTTTTATGGACTTGCAACAGGCATATGGCAGAATTAACAGGGAAGCTCTGTGGCAGGTGCTAGTGATATATGGTGTTGGTGATATGGTGTTGGTGGTAAACTTCTGAATGGAATCAAATGTATGACGATAGTGAAAAGTGTGTAAGAATAAATGGTGTTGGAGTGATTGGTTTAATATTAATAGTGGATTGAGGCAGAGATGTGTTATGTCTCCTTGGTTATTTAATTTGTATATTTATGGGGTTATGAAAGAATTAGAGGTAGGGGTGGCAGGGGAAGGTGTTAGAATGATGGAGAATGGAAGAGAGTGGAGGGGACCCTGCTTATTGTATGCGGATGATTTGATTTTGTCTGGCGAATCTGAAGAGAGTGAGTAGATTGGTAGAGGAGTTTGAAAGTAAATGTAGATAAGAGTAAGTAAGGTTATGGTAGTAAGTGAGGCGAGTCCGAGGTGTGAAGTCATGTTGGATGGTGACCAATTGGGACAAGTATCAGAGTTTAAATATTTAGGATACATGTTGGATGAAAGGGGACGGATGATGCAGAGTGTGGTAACAAAGTTGTGAATGGCAAAAAGGTGGCTGGTGCGATTAAATCCTTGGTAGATGTAAAGGGATTTAAGTCTTGAGGGCGCTAGGATTTAATGTATAGTAGTGAAACTATGGTATGAAATAAAAGGTATAGATCTAAGGTACAAAGTGTTCAGATGGACAACCTTAGGGGCATGTTAGGTGCGAGAAGAATTGATAAAATGAGGAATGAACGCATTAGGAAGTTGTGCGGCGTGAAGAAAAGCGTAAATGAGAGAACAAGCGAGAACATTGACATGGTTTGGTTATATGGAAGAGAGAAGATAG
>JABUQX010024913.1:0-17989 GCA_015478945.1 Trachelipus rathkii | reverse complement strand
CATCAACCCACACCAAAATGCTCATGCAAATCCACAAAACCCAGGGCTGGTCAATTGTTTGTAACAACAAAATCCACCAATTGCTTAGTTCAAACTATATGATATATAATATATTGATACCCAACACCTATCCCCACAGTTTAACATTAAAAACTAAGTTATGGCACTACTATTGCACTATCTATACAGTAAAACTTCATGGAACAAAAACCCAGCAATTTGGCTTCGTTCAATATATTACTAATAATACCCACCCATTCCATATAAACATTCGTAACCTTTTTAATATGTGTTGCAATTCGAAGTCACCACTCAATCAACCTTTTCTTCTGTCGTACTATCCAAAATTAATATACCAATGGCATGCTTCTTCTTAATTTTCTTATTATCCCTGTCACCTGTCAGTTTACTATGAAAATAGAGGGAGGGTTGGTGTCGTGGGTTATAATTATTCAATAGAGAATATTTGTAGACTTTATTATGTCCCTCTTGAGAAATCGCCTTTCACGTAGATGAAACATCCTTAACTCCTTCAGCCTCTCTCCTCATAGCTCTTACCCTCAAACCCGAGAAATCATCCTTGTTTCTCTACGTTGCCTCTCTCTAGATATCTAAGTCTTTCTTTAATCTCAAAATCTCAATTACTTCATATTTACTTGGCCTAACTATAGCTATTATTACAGTTTTACTTATTATTCCTTGCTCTTGTAAACACGATTTATTATCCAGCATCTTATTAGCTTATTTCTAGCTTCCAAACCATAGATTAGCTATTTTGAAATTATGCTTATAAAATCACACCTAAAATTCTTTTTCTTGTCCAGACTCAACCATCAATCATATCGTATAATAACTTTTTTTGGAGTACTACATTTTTACTATAAAATTCATTTGTCCTTAGTTATTCATGCCACTTCAATAAGTTTATCAAATCATTTTGATATCTGTTTTATGTTATTCCTTCACTATTCCGTGACTGAGTGCACTTAGTATCATCCTGCAAAATCTTAGAAACCTTGCATTTTAAGTCCCTATCTAAATCATTTATATAGCTATGATTGAGGAACAATAGTGCCATCAGCTGCTACCCCTCCTACCACCCTTGTCTATGCCCATGTATATTTATTCTCCATTGTAGTTGTACATCTTACTGTTTTTGTCTATTCGTCAATCAATCTAGTAATCCAAAACCAGTAGCCCCTCAATACGAATAATTACCTAGCATTTTGCAATGAGTACTTTTCATCACTTAGTGGGAACTTTATCAAAGCTTTACTACAAAGTATAAAAATAACAATATCAACTTATCTGCCTAAATGTCATGTGCAGTCTAGTAAGTATTCCATTAAGAATTCTTAAATAGGTTGTAGTCTGACTATCCATACCTTACCCGTTTCTGAAACCGTGACTTGGGAGTCATATCAATACTTGTGTGATCTTTCTAATATATATGTCGCTATATGATTGGGTTTAATGAATAATACGCCATTCCGAACAGGAGATAATTCCCCACCCCTTAGAACGAAAATATATATTATGAAGCTAGTTTAATTCATTTTAAATCAACCAAGCCCCATTACTTAGATACCGTATTAGCGTCGGGTAAAGCTCTTTCTCCCAAACCTCAGGTTTTGTCTGAGTGGGACTGATGGCCTTGCAAAAATATATATCCTTCACCACCTTAAATAAAAATTAAAATACACAGAAGTGAAAGACATGAATTGCTAAAGTTCAATTCACATGAATGCTATCTATAGCAAATGTACATTTTGAGCAATTATGTATCAATTTCAAATCTCAAATAAGTATGAAATAGGAAAAATATTAAAACTGCAGTTTATTATTTAAATGTGAATTGGGAGAATCAAAAAAAAACCAGGCCCGACAGATTAATATGGCTGTTACTTCGATGTACAATTAAAGTGACTGCTGAATTGCTTATAAAATGTTTTTGTGATGATGTCTTGATAACACAAGATATTTACTGCGCTTAATACTCAACTTATGTGCCATATTGTAATACCTTCCCTGTCCAAAGATACACCAGTAATCTATGTATGTGAGATTAGACGATTTTGTTCTGATATATCTGTGTCGGATATTTTACATAAACTGTTTCTAGGTCTCAAAGATCTTGGAGGAGACAGTCTTCTGTTCTCTTAGACTCAAATGTACCTTTTGACTAGACGACCAAGTTTGTCTTCTAAGCAAAATAAATCTTAAGAGCTCTTTTAAAATAATAATCCAGTAAAACATATTAATAAGTTTTCTTCATCAAATTAGAGAATTGTAACTAAAAAAAATACTCCAAATGAATATTATATTTTTATATATAATTATATTTATCTCTGTATTATAATTGAGTGCCGCAAAAAACTCGATAAAAAACTTAAATATAAATAATAAATAAATTAAGAAACAAATAATATCGTCTTAGATGATTATAATTATAATGGATATATAATGAAATTTAATATGATTAATTAATAATAATTTTTATATTCGTTTGCTTATATCAGGTTGTTTATTTCGGCTACCAAGGAAGGTGTATTTATTATCTGTTTTTGTTATTTTTTTTATATTAAGTGTTTTAATTAACATACTGTTTTTAAGTGTTGAACTTATTATGTTTAATATGTGAAGAATCTGATGTTACCTTATGAAGATAAGTTATTCGTTTAAATTTTTGAATTTGAAGCTTTTTTAGTTATGATAGATACTTATAGTTAGTTTTTAGTATTGGGCAGTTGAAAGCAATACGTAGTTTAGCTAGTACTTTTTATGTTTTTTTATTTTTTAATTTTTTTCCTCACTCTTTTTGAACTTAGTTTTGTAGTTACTGTAAACTCCGTTATTATAATTATAACAAGAGGTAGGATTTTAGGCTTCCACTTTATTTATATTTATCTTTTTTTTTTCTTTTTTGATTCAATTTGTATGTATAGGATGTTAGAGTGCGTGAGAGTCTTGTCTTGAACATTTCCGAATATATCAATTTGGCTAATTATATGTTATAGATTCGATTTGAGTGTGATTAAATTCAAGATTTTAAATTAGTTTTTAGTCTTTGTACGAAAACATTTATACTCGTATTCTCTTTTGCGTTTTTCTGATTTGATTTCTGTCTGTTTTGATCTCATTTTTGTTTCGTGAACTGTGTGTGCGTGTATTATGGCGCATTTCGCAGGGCGGGCTTTCATTACTTCACACAACCATCCGTCGCTTCACGTACTAAACTTTGCATCCGGGAATACCACCTCTCTAACTCTAACCCTTAAATTTTTGCTTTGTCTGAGACCCAGATGCTAAAATTCATCCTCTAACTCGAATAATATATATCCAGTCGTATTAAATGCTTTTATGCATTATATTTCTCCGTGTTATGGTGATTGTGTTAGTTTATGTGCCGTATTAATCATAAACAACTCGTTCGTAAACATCGTTCTCGTTGAATGCTTTGGAAGTTCTGCCTAACTATCGGATTTCTGTGCTTTTTAAAATCTTCTCCTTGTCATATCTAATCAATAATTTCTTTTTGCTTTCTGCTACTTGTTTCTCTCTGTATTAACAGAACAGGATCGTTCCTACGCGTCTTTGATTAGCTTTTACTACTTCTCACAGGAGACTGATATCTTCTCATCCAAATACTGAGTCCTCTATTTAGGGAATTCAAATGTACACAACATGAATGGTTGGGGTCCTCGCATATCCGATTAGGTGGGGAGGATGGCCGAATCATCTCGCTTCACCTATTACCTTACATTATTAAAAACCCACACACATTCCGGATCGTCCTAACCAATTCTTGAAACACACTTACCTATGTTTCACCACTAGTCCTTCTCTCTTAAAATACACCACTTTTCTCCTCCTATCGTAAATCTGACCACACCTTATATCTCTTAATTTAATACTTTCCTCCAACACCTCCATCCTGCCCTACTCGTTTTTTTCTGCACTTTTGATCGGGCCGATTCGGGGCATGCGTGCTTCTACGCTAACATAAATGGAGATGGCTGCTTTGTCTCTGTGACGCCTTCGACTTCTGCTATAACGTAGAAGCTGTAATCGTGATGATGTATGAGCATGTTCATTCCTTCTTCGACTAATCTTTCTTCTCTCATAATCCATGGTTCTATGGCTTGTTCTCTGCCATTCAGGCTAGAGACAGTGAGTATCGGAGTGGAAAATTTCTCTTCTCCTATCACTCTTGCTTAATTTCATTATGCTAGAAATCTTGCAGGGTAACTCTTCGACGAGCAAAGCGGGCTTTCATTAAACGAAAAGGCGCTAACCTCCTAGGTTCCTACTTACTAAATCTTTCGGCCTCTGCCAAAAACATCTCTAAACAACTTCTGTGTAAATCTGTCTTCCTCCTCTTATTCGCTCTGATGGTTCTGTTGCTAATTCTCCAAACTAAAAAGGTCATCTCTTCTCCCTCCTATTTTCCTCTAACTCAACCCTGGACGATTCTTGCATTCCTCATCCTCTCCTTCTCCTCTCCAAGCTTCCTAGCCTTCTGTGATTACATTCGATCGGTGCATGGGCTCCTGAAATTCATGAACGTTAGGAAGGCGGCTGGACCGGATTGCATTCCTCCCAGTTTTGAGGAGTGTGCTTCCGTTCTATCCCCTCCCCTCGTGTTCAACTATATTCTCTATTGTCTCAATACTAACACTTTCCTCATGTTGGAAGCACGCACATGGTCCAACCTATCCGAAAAAAAGGAAGCGCTCTATCCTTCTAACTATCGCCCTTATAGCTCTACTTGTATTCATCTAGATCTTTGGAAACTCTTCTTCAAACTCCATTTCTGTAGATCATCTGAATCTCATTCACTTCTTTCCTATCGCCAGTACGGCTTTCGGCGCTCGATGTCTACTGCGATATACTTCCGTATCTTTCTTGAATGTATGTTTTCCGCTCCGTTAGAACTAGGGAGACTTGCTGTGAGCGCTTACATATCCAAGCATTGTCCGTATGGCCAGCGTTGTCATTCTCTTCCAACTCCCCTCTTGTGTTTCCTCCTTTCTCTTGCTGACTTATGTCTAGTTTTCTTTACAAATCGCTCATATCGCTGTGTTGATGGGCACTTCTCTTCCTTTTCTGTTATAGGGGTGTTCTCTCAGGGTTCTGTCTATCTCTTACTTTATTCCACTTTTCATTAATATCTTCTCACCTGCACATCTAACTCTATTCAACTCATTTGATGACTCGACCTTCATTCTTCAACTCATTTCAATGCTGCTCCTTCTTTACTTCTAGAATTGCCTCTCGTCTTAATCTTCCGATTCTATTCTCGTATCTGTATATGAATTCGGGTGGGTCGTCCTGAACCTTGTGACAATTCATATCTTAAAAATCTCCAACTTCTACAAAATCTCCCTCTCTAAGATTATTTTCCAATTTCCTATCTCTTTCGACGTTCTCTCGTCTCTCTGTTGACAAATATAAACATCCTTGGCCTTAACATAAACAAAAAATGTCTTGAAACCTCACATCACAATGGTTGCAGGCCGGCTCAAAGAAACTGGGAGTTCTGTTCTGGTTTGCGAAACTTTTTTCTCTTCTCAGTTTGCTCCAGCGTTATACAAGGGCCTCCATCCCCCTTGTATGAGTACTGCTCTCATATTTTCTGGGGGGGCTCTGGTTTTCACCCGCTTTTAATGTAGGTCGAGTCAAAGGTCGAATAAGCTTATTAAATTTCCTACTTTCCAGTATCACTTGACCCCCTTGTATATCTTTGCGCCGCATGTTGCTTATCTCTTTTATAGGTACCGTAGTGGCAGGGACTCGAGGAACTTATTTCACCCGTTTACCACCACCTTACTCCCCCGTAGTACAAGAGTGCTTGTATTGCACATGAGTATGTGTTATATTGTAACTCCAGACTAGTTCCTCGGTGCTTTCCTGTACCTTTCTGCCACCTCTTCGGGAATTCACTTCCATCTTCGTGTTTCCTGCTGAATTAATTCTCCCTCTTCAAGGCCTGCGTCTGCGCTCATCTGCGTAATTTGCGTTAGTATTCGATTCTTGAGCGTGTAACACCCCCGCTTGATAGGCTCTTGCCGTGAGTGTGTGGTGACCAACTGTAAAAAAAAAAAAAAAAAATAAAAAAAAAATAAACTAATGAATTCAGAACATCATAAAACATCAATGAGTTTCCATTCCTATAGCATACCCCAGTTTGTTTATATCCAAATCTTGTTTTTTTTTCTTATTAATCTTCTTTTCAATTATGATCTTTTAGGACATCTATACATTTATCTTCCGATGATGTCTTGTCTATTTTCTGCTACTATGTTCTTTCTTTGTTTTTTTAATTTCCTCCTCTGCAAAAATATCAGCTCATACAACTTATATATCTGTATTAATAAACTAATTAATATTAATTCCTGAGATCATCAATAAACATATACAGTATACATAAATTCAATGCTGTATAAGAAAGAAATCAGGAGGATTATCGAATTCATAATAAAGTAAAATTAATACATTTTTTTTTAAACAAATTGGAACAGCTGTTGTGATGGAGCACGTGGGTTTAGAATAAACAAATAAAAAAATAACATAATGTTTATACAATAACTGATCAACATTTTTGTGATGATTTATGTATTTTGTGAAGAAAAATTAGATTAAAGCTATTTTTTTGAATGAAACATTTCATTCAATTAGACACAAGCAGCATTCTTGTTCGTTTACATTTTTCGTAAGAATGTGCTTAAATTCGAGCAGTAGGAAATAGCCACTTACAGAATTAAGGAATTCCTTACGTTTGAAGATTCTTGCGACTTTTTTGTGTATAGTGGTTGTACAAAAGATGAACGCTAAATCTCGAGCATTCTTAAGTTTTGTAAGCACAATGCAAAAACAAAAACTGCCTTTTACTATATTACTTTATATATTTTATATATAATTATATTTTTATTTATTTATATTATATATATTATATATTAGTTATATGTTATTAGTATAATAATTTATAAATATATATATATATTATATATATACTAATATATGATTAATAATATATTATATATATAAATAGCTATAATATATATATTATATATTTATATATTATATATATATTTATTAGTATATATTATATATATATAATAGTATTATTATATTATATAATATTATATATATATATATTATAGGTATATACTATTAATATATATTAATTTTTAAAATTATTTTATTTTTAATAAACTGAGATTTTTGAGTTCTCGGAGGTACTGCCTGGGCACCGTCGCAGTGTAGAGAATAGTATGTTTTCTATAGATGATTATATCTATTATATATATATAAAATATATATATATATTATATATATATATATTATATTATGTATATATAGTATATATATTAATTATATTATAGTATAATATATATAATATTAATATATATATTATATATATTATATTATATTTAGCCATATTTATAAGGTAAAAGTATTTTTCTTTTTCATGGTTTATTTTGTACTTGTATTTTGTATGTATTATACCTATCTATTTGTATCAAGCAACACTAATATATTAGATATATATATATAATTATATATATATATTATATAATATACATATATTATATATATATATAATAATATAGTATAATAAGAATATATATATACCGTATATTATATATATATAATTATAGTATATATATATATATAATATAATATAATATATATATATACCGATATAATATTATAATATATAATTATATAGTATATATAGTGGTCAGATATATTATATATAGATATAAATATATATATAATATATAATATATAATATAATATATTTTTTTTACACTGAGATAAACACGTCATCACGGGCAGAGTCTCTTAATCAAGGAGTGCATTACTCATTTAACGTTCCTGAAGCAGGATCGGAACAAGCCAAGAGAGATATACTCACATTCTTCCACTCCGACCAGTTGCGAACCTTGGACCTCGTCTTTGGTTCGCGAGTGCCTCTAACACTGAGCTATTCGGCCGCTTTTTAATAAATACTAATATGAAATACATTAAAAATCAAATTTTAAAAAATATACTATATTATAGTATATATTTTTAATATTACTTATTTAACATTAATACTGCCACTATTACCGTCACTATTATTATTATCACAGCTATTATTATTATATCCTACTGTGCTATTTTCTAGGGAAGTGAGTATTATTACTTTCATCACTATTATGAATTTCTAGGATTATCAGGATACTTTTATTCTATATTATCATTACTATTATTATAATATAATAAAATTATTGATCATTAGATATTTTATTTATACATATTTATCCATAACTATCTATCATTCATCTACCTATACTTATTATTAATATTATCATTAATTGTAACAATCCTATTCACTTTATAAGAGACCCTCTTCAATGGGTAATGGCGAAACTAACTTAAACAGTTCACTATATATATATATATATATATATATTATATATATTATATAAGTAATATATATATATATTATATATATATATATTTATATTATATAGTATTTATATATATATATATATATAATATATATATATAATTTCTATAATTGTTTTTACATATTTACTATAGCGAAAAAATTTACGCTGCCTCATGCATAAGAAATATGCTTTATAAACATTAAAAAGAAAAGTTTTTCCTCATTTTTTTTTATAATACATGTATATTTCCTAGCATACAATTTTTTCTTGTCTCGTTATCAGGATATTTGTAGAATATTCACTTAAAATAATTTACATAGAGTATGTAATAACACCAGTTTTGATTTGTTAGAAAGATATTTTGAGCAGAATAAGATATTAAAAATAAAATAAAAATAAACTATATATATTAGCGATTATTATAAGCTATAATAATAATATATATATAAAAAAAAAAAAAAAAAATAATATATATATATATATTATATATATATATATAAAAGTATATATATATTATATATATAATATATATATATTGTAATTATAATATATTATATATTAATATATATAGATATATATATATAATAATAATATTATAATATATATATATATAATAATATATAATATATATATATAAATATATATATGATATATATATATATAAATATATATCTGGTATATATAATATATACCGTATGATAATATATATATAATAATATATAATATATATAATATATATATATTATAATATTATATATATTATAGTATATTAATTATAACATATGAAAACTACTTTGAAAATGGGGCATACATTTATTATGTTTTTTAAATTTAGCATTAAATTTAAAATATAAAATGAATCTTAATAGCCTATTTTTGCACTCTGTCCTTAGCTTTAAAATGGTATATATAACATTATATATATTTTTATATATTAAATATAACTTACAGGAATGTTTATAGAGGTAGTGTAAAAAAAATGAACCCGGTGAAGGGCACTTTTGAATTTTATGTTAAATATCTCGCTTGTACTTTTATATTTTCTTAAATATAACTTTGTAATTTTGTATATATGTTCTACCAAAAGGTCTTATATGATTTTTGCTTTTTTTATTTACGCTTACTACTTTTTTTATTTCACAATAATGCAAAAATTTTTACGCTAAAAAATTAGCCTTAACGAACTTCTGATTTTCTCAAAAACTGTAAGTCATAGAGGAATTATTTGTGGTATGTTAGAAAGCTGTATTACTAGAGATTATACACACCAAATATCAAGTGGCCAAAATAAATAATTAATTTTTAATTAATTATTGATTCACTCAGGGTGAAAATGTGCCGACTTGTCCAGAAAATTTAACTGAATTTTTTTTTTAATATTATACCATATTTCGCCTGAATACTTCAGGCATGATTATATAGGTATATGGCCTATAATAGCTATATTATAGCTATATATATATATAATATAATATAATTATATATATATTATATATATATATATATATATATATATATTATATATATATATATATATATATATATTATTATATATATATATTATATATATATATAATAACGGTAAATAATTATTATTATATAATTTCTTTTTTCAGACGGCAAATTAGCCTAATAAAATTCCTTAAATATAACATTCCTAACCTAATTCCTTAACACATTAATTGTCTAACCTAATCATTATAATTAAAACCCTACCTACTAATATCCCTATAGGCTAGCCTATCCTTTTGTATGCTACTTTGCTAAAATACAATACCTACCCTACACTATGCCACGAACGTACATCAGGAAAACTACTACTGCTTATGACCCCAAAGTAAATTACCAGAACTAGTTAGAGAGGTAGAAGATGGAAAAGGGACTATCCGTGAAGTAGCTAGGAGAAACAATGTACCCTACCAAACACCAGCAATGGGTTACCAATCCACCTAACAGAACCGGAACTGGTGGTATGACTGTACTATCTTTAGAGAAGGAGAACATCAGGTGACAGAGATTTACTTCTAGCCTTTGTCAAGAGCTCTGGCTTTCTTTTCGAAATTTTTCCCTGATGCCTCTTCTGAAAAAGACTTGCCCAGTCGTCTCCTGGACGGTTATCCTTGAAGGGGGTATTCTGTCCACATGCAGTTATGAAAGACTGGACCATGTCTTTTACATCATTCATGTTTTGTGGATATCCAGCTTTAGCAAAATATTGCAAAGCATGTATGATTAAATTCTCCTTCTCTAAAGATAGTACAGTCATACCACCAGTTCCGGTTCTGTTAGGTGGATTGGTAACCATCGCTGGTGTTTGGGTAGCAGGTAATTGTTTCTTCCTAGCTACTTCATCGGATAGTCTCCCTTTTTCTTTCCTTCTATCCTCTCCTGTAACTTATTTTATGGTAATTTACTTTGTTCATAAAGCAGTGTATTAGTTCCTGATTACGTGACGAATGGCAAGTTATTGTAGGTATTTGATATGTTTAACAATTATTAGTATATACAAAGGATGTTAGGCTAGCCTAGTAGGAATTATAGTAGGGTTTTTAATATTATTAATATTAGTAGTCAATAATAGTTTGTTAAAGGCAAGTAGAAATATTGCTTTTTCCCTGTGTTAGGATATTTTGTATTTTTAGGAATTTCATTAGATCTAAATACAAGAGTCTTGGGGTTAGTTGGAATGAAAAGGGGATAATAAATAAGTAAATTATATATAGCCTACATTGTTAGCCGTTTTGCTTTATTATTAGTTAGTATATATATAGATATATTTTAATATTATATAATTGTGAGTTTTTTAGGATTATATGATTTGCTATACTATATAGTGACTATATCTTATTATTATTATGGTATATTGTTATATATATTAAAATATATGATAGAATAATATATAATATAATATATATATATATAGCGGTATTGCATTATATATTACTATAGTATATTAGATGCCTGAATATATATATATTATGGGCTACTATATATATATATATATATCTACTATAATATTATATATATATATATAGATTTATATATAGCCTATATAGGGCCAATATAATTGATCTTTTATAAGGCTAAATATATATGGAAATTTAAAAACAAAAAATTCGGTTTAATTTTTGGACAAGTGGCCCATTTCACCCTGAGTGAATCAATAATAATTTATAAAATTAAATTATTTATTTTTCGACCACTTGATATTTTGTGTGTATAATCTCTAGTAATACAGCTTTCTAACATACATAAAATGATTCCTCTATGACTTACAGTTTTTGAGAAAATCAGAAGTTCGTTAAGGCTAATTTTTTAGCGTAAAATTTTTTGCACTTTTGGTGAAAAAGCAGTATTATTGCGAAATTAAAAAAGAAAATAAGTTTCTTATAAGACCTTTGTAGAGATAAAGTTACTAATCTAACACTTGTATAATCATTATTTAAAAATTATTAAAGTACAAGCGAGATATTTAAACAAGAATTCAAAAGTGGCCCACTTTCACCCCTATGGCCCATTTCACCCCGGCTACCCGTATATTATAGTATTTATATTTTAGATTATATTATATTGTAGTTTTTATAGTTATTTAATAAATTTTTATATTTATTTAAAGTTTTTGTATATTAAATTATAATAGTATATATATTATGATTATATTATATTATATATATATATTATTATATTATATATATATATATTATATATATATTAATTGTCTTAATATATATATATATATATATATATATATATATTTTTAAATTGCAAGGCTAATACATATGACCAAAAACAGGTTTTACATCTCTCTACAAATATTTCTCCTCTAGCACTACAATACTTATTAGGCTTATCAAGCTATTCAACTCTTTGATGGTTTATAAAAAGATTAATGGTGCCATTTTATATGTAAGTAATGTTTATAACCAAGAAAAACCTTACTAACTTTTTTAATAAATATTAAAGACAATTCAAATAATTTATCTGAAAAGAAAATACTGAACTGTCAAATACATAATAACTACGGCTTTCTTCTACATAAATTAGTACTCAATTAATTAAAAAAATTGTATAATAATAATAGTTATTAATATTTTAACTTTAATTTTTATTTACAATCTCAAGACTTAAATATATTTTGAAAACCAGTTCACATTTTTCAATAAAAACTCAAGTAAAAAAGAAAATGAGAATAAAAGAATATACAAACCTTCTTCATTTAGAAGTTGAAATCACACAGCCATTTAGAACAATCACCAGATATTGTAAAATATACTTGAAAAATTTGCAAATTTTTTTAGGCTAACAAAGTTATATTTACTATAAATTAAACTATAGTTGCCTATATACAATGGGCTTCACATTTTATCAATATAATAATTTATTAAAAGTTTCAAAATATTATACATTATAACTGGAAAAGCAAGAAAAAGTTATCTATTAGAATTTACAACAGTGTATATAGCACTAATTCATACCACACTTTTTCTTAGAACACAATCAAAATTACAAAATTGTGTAACCCATTTAAGGGCTAGTGACCATAATATAATGAGATTTAACTTGAGTCCGTCCAAAAAAATTAAGGAGAAAAAATATTAGTCAAAAACAGTGATTATAGCAAATTTTGTGCCATGGTTTATATAAGTGATTGGGATAAGGAGTTTAAAAAACAAAATTGTTTTGTCATGTGGGAGTGTTTCAAGCAAATACTGACTAATATTCAGTCAGAATGCCTCAAAGATAGACCAGAACCATTAGGGTGGCAAAAAGAAAACCTAGAAGGTGGAATAGAGAGGTGGAAGATCAAAGAAAAGCAAAGCTGCTTTAAAAGGTTAACACTGAACTTAATCAGTTAATAAGAAAGACAGAAGTTATGGCAGAAATTAATTTAGTGAACAATAATAACAAGGAGATGAAGTAATGAGACAACTGATCCATTTAAAATTGATGAAAATTTAGTAAGCTCAGATAAGCAATTACCGTAGTTAATATTTTCAATGCTTACTTTGCTTTGAACAGTGTTTAAGATTAGATAAATGTTTAGAGACTAAGTTCCAATATGAATGTAGTAATAAACATGAAATTGAAATAAAACAAATTAAATTACCAGACTATTTTGACCCAAGTAAAACAACAGAGACTTATGCAGTTATGCCATATATGGTAGAATTCTGAAGAATTAGCATTACAAAGGCATTCTACCAGTACTTGATTTTTAAGAGATCCCTTATATTTAGCAAGGTATTGGAGGACTAGAAAACACACATTACTATGTGCCTATTTATGGAAAGGTAGTAAAGATCTGGAAAATTATAGGCTAGGTCTGTTACCATAACATCTCTGGTTTGTAGAGTTCTGGAAAAGTTACTAAAAAGTTATAGAGACTCATTTGGATGATAACAATATGATAATGGTGAAGTGGTGTCCCACAGGGTCCAGTGCTGGGGGCCATTATTGTTTCTCATATATAGGTCTATATAAATGATTTAAACAAGAGACTTAAATGTAAGGTTTCTAAGATTGTAAATAATATTAAAATGGATACCTCAGTAAAGAATAATGATTGATGTATAAAGATTCAAAATTATCTTGATAAACTATAAAGATTCAAAATTATCTTGATAAACTTGTTAGGTGAGCAGATAAGTGGCAAATGAACTTAATAGTTACTCAAATAAAAGGTTAAACTACCATATGAATGGGGATTGGCTTGAGTCTGTGGACCTAGAAAAAGATTAGGTGTGATTATAAGCAGTAATTTGAAAGTATACTAAATCGTTCTGGAAGCCAAGAATTAAGCCAATTAATAGATCTCTAGGTATCAATAAATCACTAAGCATTTAACACATGAGGAAGTATAGTGTATAATAAACTATGTTAGGCCAGTATTAGAGTATTGTGCACAAGTTTGGGCCCCTATTTAAGGAAAGAAATAGATATGCTAGAGAGAGTTCAATGTAGGATGATTTCTATAGAAAGTCAATTTCTCAGAGGGGGCATGATACATATCTACAAAATATTTATATATATATATATCTATTAATAATACAGTGGCAAATAAATTCTTTGTAGTAAAACACAGACAGGAGACCAGGGGGCACAGTAATGAAAATTAAGAACAAGCCATCATTTCCATAAGAAACACATTCAGTATAAGGTGTTTAATTTTTCGAATAGTTTTCCACAAATAGGATTGTGCCTGTAATGTCAAAAAGATTTACATATTTATAAGAAAGGATTAATATGGGTATATGGGGTTGGGTATTCCATAAGTTATATGTTTGACTAAGCCAATATTGCAAGATTTTAGTTATAATAGTTATTAAGGTTAAACTGCATATCATGACTATAGCAAAGTTATTAAAGCTTGTAATGTCGTTAGCATATACTTTAGCTATAGTGTTTACATTAGTTATAGACTTTGTATATACTATGCAAGTTATTGATAAGTCCTAGGGTGCTTTGTGAATTTGCATGAGCATGTTTGGTAATTGTTCTATTAGTTTGACTGAGACAGTCTAAATAGCACATCTGCCTTCTTATTGTCTCTTTATTTCTAATGTTCTAATATTGATATATCGACTGACAGATGGAAATAAACAATTACCATCTAGCCTGTGCAATTTTTTTTTTTACTGATTCTCCATAACGAAAAAATGAATATATTTAGGTCAATATTTGAGGAAACTATTCACAACACTAAACACTAATAATGCACAGCAAAAAGTAAAACTTAAGACCAAGGAAAAAACTGTTTCAATCTTGAAGCCGATGATGTCCAAGCAGAACCATCTTTTTCAGGGACAAAGTAGAATCCTTGTGCAAACTAAATTCAAGGAATATGAGCATCTCAACATCGAGAAGGAACAGAATGTGCTTTTTTTTTTTTCTTTCTAATTTTGAATAGTTTGAAATAAGTATAATACTCTAAGCGACTAAGGTAATAAATACAAACATCATTACCACCTAAAGCCCAAGTCAAAACCAGCAATTACTTATTTTGATAAAATCATTTAGTCAAATATTCAAAAAATAATCTCTAAAACGGTATTAAAACGCTTATTACTTGGTGAACAAATAAACCTTATACTATATTTACCCTATGTGCTTTAGAAATTTGAACTTGAAATGTATATATTTAATAATTACTATATACAATCTATATATTGCATGTTCAATATGTGCATAACCAAGTTTTAAAGTTGCAACCATTTCTGATTTCTGCACAAGTAAATACTAGGGATGTTCAAGGTATATCGATATATTCCATTTTCCGGTAAAGGTATTTTTTATCCAATATTAAAAAAAAAAAATAAATAAAAAATTCTATGATATTTTTTAAATTAGTATATTGATATTTTCTCATCTCATCTTATTTTATTTTGTTTTTATGATTTTGAGAATTCTTTTTTGCTTCTTTGTACAGCCTTTTTCCATTTTTAAAACTGATATTTCGATATTTTTAACCAAAATGTATTAGAGCTGATTTATATATTTCGTAAATTTTCAATTTTCGAAATATCGCAACTGTTTTCTTATATCGAAAATCCTAAGAACAAAATAATTCGGTCAGGCAAAAATGTTCCAAAGAAAATTATAAACCAACGAAAAGGACGGGGGGAGGGGTATAATGCTAGATTGTTTAACACAATGCAACTGTAAATATATAAATATATATAGATATATAATTATATATATAAATAATAATAATATAGATGATATTATATAATATAATATATATATATTATATATATATATAATATATATATAATATATATATTAATATATATTATAATAATATAATATAGATATATATATATATAGTATATTAGATTAGATATATATAATATATATATTATATTATAATATATATATATATCAGGAGTGCACCCGCAACTTTTTTTTTTAGCCGCAATTCGCAATTCCGCATTTTTGTGCGCATTCCGCAGTTGCCAACTTCCCAACTTTTTCTGTTCGCCAGTCGCTAGTCGCATTCGCAATTTTTCGCAACTTTTCTTTCGCCAGTCCGCCTATCGAAATCCGCAATCCCAACTATTTGGCTTCCCAGTCACTTTATCGCAATTACTAATTCTATCCGCAATAATATTCACTACTGAATTCTACCCAGTCCGCCTAACCCTTTATTGCGGTTTAAAACATAATTCCGATAAAATTAAACCAATTAATATTATAATTTTACATTTAATGTTATTTTTATATATAACAATTAACAAGTTTATAGCATACTGTTTTATAATATATATTATAAATTATATATATAATATAATATATAATATATATACATATAATATAGTATATAGTAATAATATATAAAATATATATAGATATATTATATTAATATATATTAATATATATCATCATCATTCTCTTCCCAAAACTGGGGGTAAGGCAACATGCACCGGAAAAAAAATAGTAGAAAACATGAAAAAGTAGAAATGAAAGCTCAGCCTTACCCTCCCTTTATACCTATTAGTGGAGAACTCGTCTATCAGAAAACCACCATAAGCATCACAACCCACTCATCTCGCAATGTTCATCCTTTCCCTGGCCACAACCTTACCCCCTTACAAAACCCGTCATTCACTCCATTATGCACCTTTCTTTCGCCTCTACCAAACTTACATTTCTCTCCTCCAGACATTCCTTACGGACTCAGTCAACTTTTTGTTCGCCCCATGCCCGTAGTCGATTCACCAACACACACACAAACAACACACACAACCACACACACACCACACACCACACACAAACACAAACACACCACTATACATCCCCTTAAAACTTCATCCATCCTTTCCACATACCAAACATCTCAACGTACTTTCATTCTTTCTCTCATTCCTTTCTTCACACCAACCAACTCTCTAATACGTTCCATTCCTCATTTTATCATCTCACACCTAACACCCCTTAAATGTCAATCCACACATATCTACCCCACCATACTTCTTATTCCACCAGACCATAGTCTCACTACACTGTCATATATTAACAACATACCCTCATGTAAATCACAGGGCACTTATGACTTTGTCATTTTATCACCAACCATTTAATCACCACCACCTTTCCTGCCTTTCACAACTTCACTAATCCACTCTGCTCTAAAGTGTGATGTAATCTCTAAATATTTAAAATCAGACGACTTTTTTCAGTTGCACCTAACAACTTCCACCGAGACTTCTCTCACAACCCAACCTCCCTCATCTACCACTACATCCGTACTCACTATCCAACCAACTTCTCACCAATCATCTCAAACTCTTCACTCACACAATGCCAAAATCATTCGACATAATAGTGTTAGGCACCTTCCACCTTTCCCAGTCGCCCACTCATTCTAACACCAGGCCTTGCCACCAAACCTCTATCTTCATTAAACCCAATCCAAAGCAAATGAGTAGTACCAAGAACTCGTTAAACTCATCCCTGCCTACTCCCTATTCAATAGTAAACGCGCATATCACTGTTATTCTGCAACACGCTTCACGTACGCATCTTGCTATACTTATCCATTCAGAACTCTG
>JABUQX010024912.1:0-12712 GCA_015478945.1 Trachelipus rathkii | reverse complement strand
TTTTAACAACGTTTTATCCAGGCCTATCATAAAAATAAAAGTTTTACCCATAACAACACAAAAATAAGTCTTAGAATAAAATATTATGTATTTATCGTATTTGATTTACTTGAATTTTATAATTATTTCTTAATCAGTAAATCAAGTCCATCTGTCAGGCTGTCCCCCATAGTACCATCCATACATAACCTTTTGTTCTATTGTTCTATTGACTCAGGTCACATTTCATATATATGGGTTAAACTCACAAAGAAACAAAGGCGTTATTATCATTATATAGAGAAGAAAATGAAATCGAAAAAAAAATGAAAAAAAAAAAAAGAAAAAAGTGAAATGAAATAAAAGAAAAAAAAAAAAAAAGGAAAAAAATGAAAAGAAAAATAGAAGAGAAACAAGATTAAAAGAAAAGACAAACAAAAGAAAACAAAGAAAAAAGAAAAAAAAAATATCTGCAGAAGCCGTAAATGGAAATTATTTTAATGTTTGAGTGTTTTTAGTAAGGAATCATGCTTTATTTTTCGAATCAGATCTCTAATGTATCCAATTGTTAATTTTACTATGATCGAGTATATGATAAAAAATTTATCATACCAGATGTCTTATTGCATGTACAGATCAACGAATAATTGCACACACATAGCAAAGTTTTATCCAAACATTTAATCGTGATGAAAAATACAGTTTTCGAATAAAAATCATTAGTTAAAGTGAATAAAGTACGAATCCTAAAGCAGCAAAGACAGGTAAATCAGTAATCAAACATCCCGTTCCCTCTCCTCCCCTGCATCCACCCTTCCATGATCTTGTGGATCTTGATTCAGGGACATCTTCGAGTTTATTTTAGGGATAAATTAACACAAAAAATAAGTTCTTATCTTATACTACCATGCGAAAATAACGCTAACGTAACAATTGTTCTTCAATTAATAAACAGCTTAACATAGCATTGACCTTAACAAAAGATATTAAAGTCACGAACAACGCAAGAACACATTACACAAAGAACGATAAAAAAAAAAGGGTGAATAATAATACTACATTAACAAAGTTCCATATAACAGACAAGTAAACCTACTCATAGGCTTCTAAGAGCATCCGTATGCCTTGCTTTAGCAAGTATTTTATCTAAACTATCAATGAGATTAAGCTTTCAGGTACTTCTGACAAAAATTTAGCAATATACCCTTCTCAAATTTACCAGCTGACAATGATTATAACGCTTAGATGAACAGTTTTTTTTACATTGATAGTAAAATTTAACAACAAATCACCCTAAACCATACCTAAATATCATAATCTCGAGAAAATGCAAATAAACAAAAAATGTTCCCAAAACATACAAAAAATAACAAAGTTTTATCCAAGCCTAACAAACAACAAGTTCTTTTAATTTTACAATATAATATGAGGAAATGTGAGTGCTTCTTATCATATATACGCTCAACTTCATCTTCAGTAAATCAAACCATCCGTATCCCTCTACTCTCCCCCCCCACACCCGTCCCAATATGATCTATAGACTCTAGCGATTTTAAGTCACATTTCGGTATCATTTCGGTACACATAAAATAAAACTACAGTTCTTACGATACATTGACCAACGAATACCGCTACGTACCAAAGTTTTAGGCATCAATAAAGCCAATATAACATGAACTAGAATATAAGTACAAGACAAACGCCCTAATACTTACGTCGATCATAAACAGTCACCATTAACAAATTCCGATACTAACAGCGGTTAAAGTAACTGAAGCATAGCCTACAGAATGTAACCGTTCACCTTTCAATACATAGCCTGTAACATATCTGGTAACGCCGGAGGACTTTTTACCTTAACATGTATATTTAAAACATTTATGCAATACTTACACTATATGTATATACCAGACCTACGAATATATGTAAGGGTACAAAGTTTTCACGTCAGATAAGCTAACATATCACATGTAACGACTGAACAAGGAATATATGTACACACGAGTAAAACCAAACATAACCCATATTATTGAATTAATCAACTATATTATAAAACCTCCCACACTTTCAAGGTTGAAAGTAGTAACAGAGGACACCCAAAACTCAATGTATCCCACTTTTCAACATATAGCACCAGCTAGTACATTATCTAACAAAATTCCTTAAAAAGTGACCAATCTATCAAATATACCACCGCATCAGGAACTATGAACTGACACTACATTTATCAAAGTGTCTTCGATATCGAAAATTACATCATTTGAACTATTAATAACGTATACATTAGCAAAAATTCTTCCAGCAAAACCTACATTACCCGCATTAAACATTACCCTATGCTCATGTTTCAAGCACGGGTCAGCGGGTTGCAGGTGATTGAAGCAGCGGGTGGTGGTGTGTGTACAGAAGTTAATATCTTACGAATCGTTTTCTTTCTCTTCCAAAACCAGTTTTGTTTGCATTGCTATCGATAATATTTAGCAAAAACGTAACAAAATTAAATATAGCATAACATATCAATACATACAAGGGTGGAAACCGACAATTTAGCATACTTAGCAGCTGGAATGCGTACGATAGCATTAACATTTGGAAACCTATGAATGAAATTCTTCAACCTTATCCTCATCAATACAGCAAAAACTCAACACGTTTACTGGTTTTTCAATACATATATCTGCAGATTACACAGCAGCATCTTCTAACAAATTCGCACTACAACGTGTCCAGAAACTTTCAACCGATACCAGTATTCATTGAATATCGAATTGATTACTACATCATCATCGTATGATATGGTATCAAAACTGTTAAATCATTTATAATATGACCATAACAGTAGACAATGCAGCAAAAATGTATGTATGCTATTTTGGATTTTTTATTTTAACATCATGTGGGAATATCCTATGTACATGTTTACCATATATATATATTAATTATAAGATACTAATATATATATATATTATATTATTATATATAACTATATATATATATATATAGTATATACTCTATATTAATATAATATATAATATATATATATATATATATATGGTAACACTGTACAGTAGCGATTGTCAACATATGTAAATAGTAAATCCAAAATAGCATACATAATTAAAGTATAGGAAGTATCTTCACGAGAGATACCCCAGAGTTTCTTAACACTTGATAAAATGAATGAAGCCCTCAATAGGTATCACCTGAAGGCAGTTGTAAGCAGGCATGAATGCCTCAGGCCGAAAGAGCTGAGGGCCTATACCCCTCCTTCGAGCGGAAGTGCTGTTCGCCCTCCCTTTGGGGTTATCCTATGGGGATTCATGTCAGTTATCAAGTGTGGTAGAGAAACTCTGGGATATCTCTCAGTGGGAGAATGTATTTCACTTATAGAATACTTTAATTAATGTGATGTTTTATTTTGGATTATCTATTTCTTACAGATATGGTTGGACAATGATTCTCTATGATCATGTTTACACCCTAGCTAATACTAATATATATAATATATATATAATATATATATATTATATATTATATATAATAATATTTATATTATATATATATATAAATATATATATATAATATCAGTGGGGATCATGGTCAAAATCTTAACGTAGCAAATCAAAACTAGTATATTCTATATAATAATATATATAATATAGTTATATGTTATAAGTTATATATATTATATATAATATATATATATTAATTATATATATGTTACTCAGCATTTATTTATAAAAAAGATCAATTTTTCTTTCTTTTCTGCAGAGAGTACGGGTGTATTATTTATTTTTTGCAATATGTATATATAGTATATATTATATATATATATATTATTATATATCTATTATATATATATATATATATATATATATATATATATATATTATATAATATTATATGCGGAAAATGTAGGAGAATGAATAGATTCATATATGACATCACTAGGCTGTTATTGCAATTTTCTAACATTTTGAATTCAATAGGGCTTACACGAACGAAAAAAGAATTTGTAGTAATTTTTAATGAAAACTTAATCGACAACGATTCAAGTATTCCCGCTATTTACAACAACTAACAGTCTCAATTTTATAAAACACAAATCAGTATAATAAAATATGAAAAAGCGTATATATTTACAAAATAAGAACTCCACACACAAATCTTTATTATTAATACATGAAAATATAGCAGAACTGCATCTCGCTCCGCGGCCAACCTATATCGTCGCCGAGAAAGAATTTAAGTCAAACGCGTTTTCTCCGACTCTCAGGTTGAGTCAATAATTATATAAATTGATTATGGATTTAATAAGTCGATATAAGAGATGATCAATTTAGCATTACAAAATTATAATTAGTTAATTACTATAATTATGTAATTAACTAATATTATTATTAATGTTCTTGCTAATGCAATTTAAATTGGGGATTATTTTAAAAAAAAATGACTGATACTGACTCGTCAGGCACATGCAAAGTTGCAAGCCTTTAGAGAATATGAAGCTATTTTTTGACTCCGCAGAATTAACAATTGCCAGCGATCCGCTACTAGTTAAAAACACTCCTTTTTTATATATACTGATACTGCCTTTGGAACCAAAAACATTCAAAATTATAAAAATACATACTCACATAAACAGTATAGAAAATATTATATATATATAATATATATATATATTATATATATATATTTATATATATATTATGTGACTTTTTAATATTTTTTTGGGCATCACTAAGCGCAAGTTAGCGTGTGACCTACTACTGCCTACCCCAAAAGCCCGCCACTGAATCATATAGTATATATAGTTATATATATATATATATATATAATGTATAATATATATATATATATATTATATAATAATATATATATATATATATATAATAGCTATATATATATATAATTCATGTATTGCCTGGTATGCTGTGGGCTTATATGTTTTTAGTTCATGGAAATATTATAGTTAGCATTTTATTGTAATATCTACACTCTACTAAATTAAATTTCGCTATAAAGCATTGAAGCTAAAACATGTTAGATGTAAAATTAAATTGATATGTTAGAGATTATTGCTTGAAAAAAGTGTGAATCAAGATTACGCTTTGTGAATGCTTGTGATAGGTAACCTTATACTGTTGATTAAGTATGGAACTTTGTTAATGTTAGAAGTTATTCCCGCGTAAGTGTGTGCCTAGGTTTGTTGATTGTAGCATTATATTCTTACGTTCTGGTAATGCTATGTTAGTTTTATTAATGTGAAAACAAGTTACATTAGCTTATATTCGCTGATAGTATATAAAGAACTTTATTTTGTGTTTAAGTTTAATCTAAATGTAGCTGAAATGTGCCCTAAATCATTCAAGATCACACAGATCTGGAGGGTGGATGCGCAGGGGGAGGAGAGGGCAATGGATTGGTTTGATTTCTGATTTACTGGTTTGCTGCTTTAGGGCGGTATAAACGTACTACACTTTACTACATATTTTATTCAAAGAACTTATTTTACGGTTAATGTTTGGATAAAACTTGGCTATGGTGTTGCAATTATTCGTAATGATCTGTATGCTAAATTAGCATTACGTGTATGGTAAATTATTTTGTTAAATCATTACTGTTATCATAGTAAAATTTAGCATTCTATATGTTAGGAGATATGATTGCAAACAAGCAAGTGAATATGTTACGTTTTGTACGCTGTGTTAGTTATACTTTCTTTTTTTCTTTTCTTCTTTATACTTTTTTTTTTTCTTCTTTTTCTTTTTTTTCTTTCTTTTTTTCTTTTTTTTCATTTTTCTTTTTTCATTTTTCTTTTTTTCATTTTCCTTTTTTCTTTTTTCATTTCTTTTTCTTTCTTTTTTTATTTTTTTTTTTTCTTTTTTCTTTTTGTTCATCTTTAAATGATTCTCTGTTCACGATTATAAACGCCTTTGGCGTCTTTATGAGTTTTACACCATATATTATTGAAATGTCGACCGAGTCAATAGATCATAAGAACAAAAAGGTTATGTCATGGATGGGTATAGCGGGGACAGCCTGGACAGATGTGTTGATTTTACTGATTTATTGAATTACGATTTAAAATCGTAAACTTAATAACGCTTTACTAGGATATTTATTTCTAAGAACTCATTATTTGAGTGTGTTATGGAATAAAAACTTTTTGTTATTTTTATGATAGGCCTGGATAAAACGTTGTTAAAACGAAGAATCCATATTCATTGCGTGAATGTTTCAAAAAGGGGGAAGGAGTTTGAACAATTTCACTGTGTATCTGATAACTCGTAATGAAACAGGAAATACATATACAAAAGTGAAAACGAATTGCTGTAAGACTGGGTATTGGAAAATAAAATTCGACAAAAATCGATCTTAGGGGGTATAAATAGCCCTCTACATGAATTACTGTTGACGATATGGATCGTTTTCGTCCGTCAGTATCACTTGTTCACTTTTTCTGATTGGTTGAAAGAAAGTATCTCCGTTACCTTTTGGGTCTGTTTATACACACGATTTTGTCACTGAAGACATTTGCTCGCTGTGCTGGTATGATGACGTCTCATTCTGTTCCTAAGAACGTTAGTGGATATCGTTTCGAGGACCTTCGTAATACCAAACAACGATGTGTCATTTATAGTTAATCGTAAAGAATGGAAAGCAATATATTACCTGCATTCCATTCAGAGGTGTAAATAATAGCAGCTTCACCTTAATTTCTTTGATTGAAGAATTCATCAAGCAAAATCGTATAAGGAAGATAATGATAAGGGTTGTTTCTGGTATCTGATGGATCGTCTCCAGAGTGAAAGATCTATCAGAGGTGACAGTGTGAAGAGGCTATAATAGAATAGAGGTTGTTCTTCACTGCATTCTGTAATGTTAAAACCCTTGATGTTCGCCACTATTGGAAACCCCTCGATGCTGTCACATTCGCACGTACGTGTATAGGTTTCACTGTTTATTCAGCTGAAAATATTACAGCTTTGGTATAAAAATGAAAAAACGAAATTAACGTCTTCTGTAAAGAGGTCGACAATACGTGGGACTTAACTTCATAGTAGGTCCCACAGTGTAAATCGTTACGTATTTAACACTGAAACATGTTGGTTTACCGTATAATGTGATATACAGGAGTGCGCTAATAAACTATCAGGGCAGGGATTACGTTTACTTCTCTCTGACATTGAAGCGGTGATGCTGTGTGAACCAAAAATATGCAGGAAAAATGGGTTTAGTGACTGCACAGGCTGTATATTCTATACTTACTCATTTCAATTATGGTGTTGAATCTTTGGAAGAAGAATATATAGAGACTCCGCTCAATTTATACAGATCCCTCTGTCTGTCGTGATTAGACGAATTAATATGTTTCAAAATAAAAACTATATAATGTTTTAAAGTATTTAATTAGTATGTTGTAAAAAATTATTATGTTATAAAAAATGAAAACTATGTTTTACTTCCCCTTAGACTGGAAATTTTGTTGTTTAAGATGTTAGGTGCTGGCTGATTTATTCGGGCGACTGTTGTGTGCCTTAAGTATGTTATGTTCATAAGTTTAACGCTACGAGGGTAAAACTTTGTCTATGTTTAGCGTTATCCAGAGGTCAATAGATCGTTAAGATCAGATAAGCTCTATTAGATCAAGGCGGCGTATGTGGTGTTACCTGATTACTGTTTTTAGTGTATGTAAAAAAATGTTAAATTTTTAACGTCTCAATTAAAATAAAAAGAATAAAGTTTTAAGTAAAAACAAAAAGTTTTTTTAAAGGCAATAAAATTTAAAATAAGATAAGTTTTTGAATCCAAAAATTTTTTTAAGAAATAAGCAATTAAAAATAATAAAAGTTTAAAACAAAAGTTTTAAGAAATAAATTAAAAAAAGTTAAATAAAGTTTTTTAAAACGAAGAAAAAAAAGCGTGTTAAATGATTGGCTGTATAGTCTTAGTGTAGTTACTTTACTGTATGTTAAGTATTGAAACTTTGTTATGTAAACTGTTTATTTGTGTTAAGTGTGTTTAGGTTTCTGTCGTGCTGTACACTCTTTCTTAATTCAGTTTTATGATATGATACTTTATTGATGTGAAAACCTTTTTTTTACATTAGCATATATTCGTTTGTCTAGTATGATTACGATAGGTAGGTAAGGTAATGATATATTTTTTGTTAAATGTTACGATGTTAACTGTATAAATAGCCGTTGATATGTTAGACGGTATTGTTTTTGGAAAAGTATGTGAAATCATGGTTACGTTTGCTGCAATGTTAGTATTATACTGTTGTTAAGTATTGGAACTTTGTTAATTGTTAGCTGTTATTCGTTGAGTCAAGACGTATGTTAGGTTTTTGATCGAGTTGTACATTATATTCGAGTTCGGTTATGAATGTATTAGCATTGATTGATGTGACAGCTTTGTTGTATGATTTAGCATATATTCGTTTGAATCAGCTATGATTGTTTTTAGGTCCGGTTAATGATAAATTTCTTGTGAAATTTTACGCTGTTTAATGTTAAAAAAATCAACACGTTGATATTTAGAGATGTGTTTGACAATAAGCTCATGTGAATCAGGCGTAGCGTTTTATTGCAATGCTTAGTTACGTTTACTGTTTGTTAAGGTATGGAACTTTGTTAATGTTACTGTTTATTCGTGCTTAAGATATGCTAGGTTTTGTTGCTGTATTATATATTCTGAATTCAGGTTATGATATGTTAGTTTTATTGGATGTGAAGATTTGTTACGATTAGCATGCATTCGTTGTGAGGATTGATAATAGATCTAGCGTTAGATAGATTTATTGTCTAAATGTTACCTATTGTTATGGAAAATATAATGAATATGTTAGAGATATGTTGAAAAAGTGTGAATAGGGTACGTATTGTTGCGTATGTTGTTACATCAGTGATGCTTAAGTATGGAACTTGTTAGTTGCTTAGGTGTTTTATTCATGTTTAGGTATGTTAGGATGTTGTCGTTGTTTCGATTATATTCTTAGTTTCAGGTTATGATATGTTATCTTTGTTGATGCAAAAACTTTGTACATTAGATATATTTAATTGCGGCAGTATGACGATTAGGTTAGATATGATTAGGAACGACACAGGCGGCCGCCGCGCCGAACCCCAGGCTGATCTTTGCGGATGCCTCCGGCCCAAAATCAGGAAGAACTGGGTATTTTTACGGGGTTAACTAAATTTTTACACCCATTTCAATTAAGTCGTTATTACTCGATTTGGGATTGTTAGATACTTAACAAATTATTTTAAATATTCATTGTCTTTTAAAATCTTGAATAACGCTAATAAACATACCTAAAGTATGAATCAAATTTTGTTTTGTATTTACTATGATGGTTTTCACAATTAAAAAGTAGAGGTCCAAATTATAATTTTCTCGCACAGTTTCTTACAAAAAATATTCACAATTTTTGATATATATCAAACGCAATTCGGAAAAAGGAAATTAAATATAGTATTTAAATTCTAATGTAATTTATTTATTACAATTAATATAATCAAGAAAATCAAATATTTCCGTAAATTTATAACCCATATTGTTTATTTCCTTGAAATAATATTATTATATATATATATAATTTTATATATAATATATATACTATTATATATATATATATATATATATATATATAATATAATATATAATATATATACTATATATATTAAATATTGGTGATGCTGCAGATTGTCCTTTTTTTGCAATCCGGCAGGCTGCCGAGATGTTTTGATTTAAATCCGGGATGTGGTGCGGTGTTTAATATATATATAGTATATATATATATATCTTAATACACGTATCTTGTAAAGTATCCTTATTTATATATTGAGGATATATGATATGCATTTGCAATATATGGTTCACAATATAATTGTTATCAGGGCGTGCGGGACGGGGACCCCAACTCAAATGGACCCCATCAACTTCTTTCCCTAACCCAGACCTTAATTGAAAGAGATTTACATGGATTATATACTTTTGCAATTATTATGTGCAAATTCAAAATATGAAGATGGTGCTTGAGAGACATCAATTTTCTGCCTTTTCTGCTAGAGTCTGTTCTCTATTCATCATATATTAGCCCAGATTTTCTAAATACTCTCTTCACTTGGAACATAGTTGGAGGACAGGCCAGGTATTTCCTTGCAAGTTTAACTTTAAGCGTGGGTAAACGTTTGCATTTTGTAATTAACACCTCCACCAAGAACTAGATAGGATCGTTCATCTGATTGATATATTAGTCATTTTTTTTGGTGATATTTTCTACGTTGAAGTCATCTTTTGGTAACGCGTGTGTTTCTTCATCACTACTGGGACTGTAGAAATTCTTCCAGTGAATTGTTATTGATTTACTTGTAGAGATGTTGGTTCTGTAACTATTTTCCAATTTTTTTTTCTTTTTTTAAGAATTATCAAATTATTTACTGTTCGGATTGAAGTTTTCCTTGCCAATTTACTCAAGCGTGGATAAACTTTTGCTTAACTTTTCACCAACTGATTGAGTCATCATTTGAAATCTAATCGTTTTTTCTTAGGTGATAGAGTTTTCAATCACTTTGCCACTACAGTCTTTTGGTAATGCGTGTTGTTTCTTAAACATTCTTTAAATTTTTTATATAATTTAGGTGGATTTATTATTCAATAAAAACAAATGCGAAGCTTTTCTGTAAGATTTTGTTTTTATTCCTTTTTAATGAGTGGCAAATTAATAGACTGTTCGATTGAAGTTTTTCAACTGCACACAAAGTAACGATTTAACTTGTTTTATATTTCGTTTCACAAAAAACTTGCTTGGGGATAACGGGGAATTATAGTATAGGTACTCAATAGGAAGTGTCATTAATTTACAGACAAAGCGTTTCTAGCCTCTAAGTTTAATTTAACTTTCATTCTTTTCTAAACCTCATGATTTTTCATGATTGAAGATGGTCTCAAATGCTTCGCTTGGCGTTGAGGCTTAATTATGGTAATACAAAGAAGACAGAAGCTGTAGAGTCGCTGATTTTTTTTTGGTAAAGTTTCTTCAAATGGTTTCAATAGCTTAATGCAGTGTGATATGATGTCATTTTCGAAATTGATAAGATTGTTAACTTTGGAATACCGCCAATTACCGCATTTCATGTGCGCTTATGCCCTTGATTGATTGCTAACCTCCAATGTTATCCTTCGTATATTCCTTATCTTTATCAACAATGCTTATCATTAATTCGGTTGGTAAACATTGCTGTAACAATTTGGCCTAATGGATTATCGCACTAAAGTTCCACTATTAAATTCATTATACATAAAATTCTGTATTCATTCTTTCTATTAACAAAATTACTTGACCTCACTTTACCATTGTTGCTATTATCATCTATCAAGTTCACACTTTTTACATTTACATTTACATTTACTTCCATTTATTGAAGATAACACTATTCCCTTTGCGGCTAGTTCTTCGATCGAGTACTCCATGCTATAAATTTTTCACTATTCTAAGTTCTTACTGAATGATCTCATCGGGAGACCTACCAAATAAAGCTTTCATTTTGATAAAATTCTCTCGTAAATACGACCTCTCTAGTTAGCTTTTTTGATTTTCTGTTAGGTACAAATCCATCTGTTCTCCTTCCCATCTCTTTGTGATCAAATTTTCATACGCTATGTATGAGTCCTCACCAAATGCCTCTCGTAGTTTTTGCTTAATTGTTAAGCCTTTCTTTTTTGTCTCGTCGCCAATTGTAAGTATAAAGTAACACAACCTCTCGTTTTGAAGATTTATTGAATACCAACTTGGCTAATTGCATAACTTATTATCAATAGCTTCAGAGTGAAGCAACATTAATACAAATACTAATTCTTAATATTATTATACGCCCCCATGATATTAAAATCATCTATAACCCCCGAGCGTCTCATATGTTAGTCTTTCCGGCAATCTCCTCTCTCGTTGTTCCCTATGAAAGTCTTCGACTACATCTTCTTCTTCTGACGTCGATTCTCCTGAAGAGTTCTCCTCACGTTCGGGTCCACCAGTCTTGCAAGATATAACTTCCTTTCCACCCCTTGGTGATGTCTCTCGTGCTCCTCTTTGATCTCTTCCATTGTCATACCGATCCAAACTTATCTTAGTGTCATACTTACCTACCTAATTAACTTAACCTAACTACGGCTAACAAAATTAACTGGCCCGTGGCTCGAGCCCCCTAAAAAAACTTAAAATTTTCACAAAAAAAACAAGAATTATTTTCACAATTTAGGGGGCTCGAGCGACGGGGGACAGAGGGGGGGACGATTTTATACGCCGGGAGGGGGATGGGTCGGAACCCCCGCGACACCCAAATAGAAAAGAGCGGGGGTTCCGGGACCTCCTCGGAGGGGGGGATTAGTCCCCCCGTCGTCACGGGAGGCGCGCCGAGAGACCGACATCCTGCCATCTTTTGCGGTTTACGCCTAGGGTAATTTCCTTTAGTTAACAAAATAAAATTGTACTCTTCCAAAAAAAAAAAAAACAAAGAAGAAAAAAAAAAAAAAAAAAAAGAAGTTTTTTAAATCCAATCCTTAGAATTTTCGGCTGATTCCAATTATATAATTTGTTTTAGCTGTAGGACTGCGTTCTCGATAGCTAGCTACTGTGAGATTAAAAATGCTGACATTATATATATTATATATATTATATATTATATATATATATATGTTTATATAGAGCTATATAATGATATTATAT
>JABUQX010024911.1:42500-88581 GCA_015478945.1 Trachelipus rathkii | reverse complement strand
AAACAAACATATTTCTATATTATATTCTTTTATTAAATTATATTAATCTTTTACATACTTATTATTTCATTAAATTATAATTATTATAAATTATTATTAATTATTAATTTTACAAGAAAGAAGAATAGAAATATAAAAGATGCAATAACATGTATAAATTACGTAAATTAGTTAGCTAAAAAATTTATAGAATTAAATTAACTGGTAGGATTGTTTCTATTTTCCTACAAACGGAATGTGCTTTCAGCTGTTTCTAATGTAGATGAAAAAGATAATACTATTGTGAAACTGAATCACTCATTGCTGAGGGTCTACTTGTTAAAATACGTTAAGTTTATGTATTTTTTCAAGTTCATCTTTAAAAGTTGCTGAAATTAATAACAATTTGTCATCAATTTTATCAGGATGTAGTAAAAAACATTTTTTCCTCCTGAGATAATTAATTTTTAATTTAATTTTTTATTATTATATTTAGTTATCTTTATTATTATTATTTATTATAATTTTTATTATATATATGTATTTAAATATAAAAATTTGTAATTTTAACTGGAAGGTGAGATTAATATTATTATATTTTTAAGCAAGTTCAATTATGTAAATATACTTTTAATTATTTATTATTTTATATTACTCACACTCTCACTCTTTTTAAAAAATATTAGTTTATTATTTCATTATTTTATTATGAGCTGTAAATCTATACTACATATCTACTTTTTGGCTAATATCACGTCAGTCGTTTTTCAGACAAATTAAGTAAAAAATTGGTAGAAAACCAAAATAGATTGTTCCATAAAGTAATATTTCTGGATACTTCTTTTATTCAGATCCGTTCATAAATCATAGATATTCATGGAGTATATTAAATAACAATACCAATAAGAATTTTTTCGTATAAAACCTTGTTAATAAGCCTCTGTATTTGTAGGTGTTTCCTGTCTTAGGTGTTTTTTAAAAAATATTATTTTTAATTATAATAAAAAAATGAATAAAGACTTTTTAATATTTTTATACTTGATATATTTTAATTTTTCAGCAATATATCTAATTTATTCGGATAGTTAATATATTATTATTTTTTATTTAATTCATTATTATGATTTATTATTTATTAAATAATTAAAATTTTATTTGCTACCTATAGAGATTGACTGGGTGTGAGAGGCAGTCGGTGGAATAGCAACGCTCGAAAATCTGACAATGATTAACAGTAAGATGAGGTTGTTAGTGAATGGTATGTGGTTTTGAGGGTGCAAGAAGGATAGGTATTTGGGGATGAGGTTATTATCAGGAGGAGGTAATGGGTTTAGAAGGTGAGATTGAGATTGAAAGAATTTGGATAAAGTATTGCGGGTATTAGACTGAAATATTATCAGAATTTGTAATAATATACAGAGGCGGAGGCGAATGGTGATTGATTGTGATTTTGGAAAGTTTGTGTTGAAATATTAAATAGGTATTTAATCGAGGAGAGGGTAATCATGTTGCTATTTTCACGGAAGAGACGAAGCGGTAATTATTTAAGATCTTCTATATTAGCGTTACGGGGAGAAATCCCAGGGGCAAACTGTGAATTTCAGATTTAGGTGGAATACAGTTTATTTGAGTGTTGTAGGGAGGTATAAATGTGCTGGTTAATTTCTTGCATGCGTCGAGTGGCTGAGGGAGAGGGACTGATTGGTGAGAACAAGGTGCCGTTTGGCAGTGGTAGAGGATGTGTGTGATCAAATCTTTACATTGAAACAAATATGAGAAAATGAGGGAGAAGAGAATAAATTATATTTTAGGTGAGATTTTACAACAGGCGTATGCATTTTGAGTAAATGTATTAATCACGGAGTTTGAGATTTTTCTTTATGCTTATTGTAGAGTTAGTGATATAATGGTGTATGGTATAGGCTTCATGAAATGGAATAAAATGTATGATAATGAGATAAGTGAAGCAAGTAGATGTATTATAAGACAATCATTTATGATTGGGTGTAAGGATGAGTGTAATGATGATCCTAGTTGATGATTAGGTTGGGATAACTCAGCATGGTGGGTGTTGAGACGTCACAAACCCCGCTACTAGACTCGTTTGAGAGATTTAAATCAAAATAAGATGGAGATTAATTCGGGTCGAAATTTGTGGATACAGGGAGTGGTGTGATGAAAGACTTGAGTGGGACGCGAGACAGGAAACCTTTAGGTAGCTCGCACTATATTTTGAGAACATGTATTTTGGGCTGTATATAGAGATTCAAGATGAGTATGATTAGCTCGTATGCTTAATTTTTATCTCTTTTGCGAATACTGAGACTCTCGCTTGTGTGCGAAATCTGAAAGATGCAGACTTTGAAAAGAGGATTTGGTTATTATTTGGAGAATGTATTTTTTATTGGCAGTGGGTGACATTGTTATAAATTGGAGACGGAGTTAGAGAAGGAAGGTTCGAGAAATATATGAAAGTAATTTAGAGTAATGTAGAGGTGCGGAAGTCTACTTAATGTTATGTTTTTTATGAGTTATTATGCTGGTTCAAAAAGTTCTTGAAGTTTATATTATTTGTATAGTGTGCATAATTGAGACTGTGAAGGTGTGTGTGTGAGATTGAGTCACACGATCACACCCAAAAATAAAGAGTTTCAAAAGAAGATTTGTAAAATTGTGATTATTTATATTAATGTTTAGCTAGAGAAATATAAAACGTATGTGAAATGTCACTCGAGAGAACCTTAGGTTTTGTACTATAAGAACGTGAGTTAGAGGTGCTTACGCAAATTTTGGGTAATTTTTTGGATTATTTTTTAGATTTGTAATTTTGTTTAATGGTTATGTGAGCTATGGTGTGTGAATAAAGAAAAAAAAAATTATTAGTTTAAAATGTTTTAAGATGGAGTTTTAGGTTTTTTGGCAATGCTAGGTGTGATTAAAGAATTATAAAATGAGGAATGAACATGTAAGCGAGTTGTATGTGGTGTAAAATGAAGGGTAAATATTAAGAATAAATTATTTTTTTATGTATCTTTTTTTATTTTTTTTTTTTTATTTACACTTAATGAATACTAAAGCCTGCACGGCAATGATTAATTTTAAATCAATGGTACATAGGATGAAAAAACTAATTATAAATAAATAAAGAATACAATAATAATAAATACAGATTTACATAAACAAAAAAAAATTAAATAAAATAAGTAAACATACTTAGTATACGGCCGAATTCCATATAAGGTGGCCAGAGACTGTTTGGACTTAAAGTAGGACGAAATTAAACTTGAGAGCGCGTTGTGTATAAAGTGAAAAGAGGCAGTTTCACAAACTTGAATGTGGGCTGAAAGAAGAGGTAATGTCGGTAGAATTACTTTTATGAGGTTTTTCTATTGTTTCAAACTTATTCACCTTATTTTGATGAGGCGAAAGGCTACTTCATGTGTGTAGGTAATATAAGGTGTGAGAGTGACAGTTGTGGATTAGATGTCGAGAAGGATAATTTCGCGAGCATAATAGGTAATAACAGTGATTCAAAATTATTGTAAAAAAATATTGTAAAAATATGAGAAGAACATCAATATAAGTAATATGTTTCTTATGAGGGTGGGAAATATGGGTATTGTGGAATCTTCGTTTATGATAATTTTGTAAATTAAACAAAAAATATTATTTTGTATTCTATACGCGAAAAACCAAGTAGTACAACCATATATGGGGAGGATGGGGCGTGTTGTTGGCGTTGCCTTAGTGTCTTGACTATAGAAAAGAAGATAGGAGACTATAAGTACAACGGTACTCAGAAGAAAAAGAGGGACATAGGCGAGTAACAAAAGAAAGTATCAAGTAATTGGGGGATCTTTATTATAAAAGAATCTTAAATAAATGGTCTGTAGCCGTAAAATTTCAAATTTCTATGTAAAGGAAAACGAACGGGTGGACACATAGAGATGCTGCATAAGTGAGCAAATGTCTTATAGTAAAGAGAGGCGAAATTAGTAGAAGTTTATACTAAGAAAAGCAAGTATGAGCAGAATAAAAAAAATTCGATGAGCATACCTAGAATACAAGAAATATCGAAGAAAATATAACATTTAGATAAATTGAAAGTGTACGATTTTGAAATGTATAAGATGGTACGAGTGGAAAAGAGAATGAAGTGATAGTAACGGGTTATGATATAAGCGATGGTTTATATTTGAGAGAGAGAGAAAGCACTGGAGACGATGAGAAGGGATAGATGTCGGAAATGACAGAATATTTAGAAGAGAGAAATTAGTGAGTTTGGAGAAGCACAGATGAATCCACGACATAGACTAGATAACGTCGATAGTAATCGGAGGGTGTTATATAGTATATGGGGGCATGGTAGGTGGCCAACTGGATGAACCCTTTATGATGAGGGGATTTTCCGATACAAAGGTGTCGGAGGCTCCATGAAAGATTTAAGGGTCGAACTTATATGCTGTTGTGAGAGCTGTATGAGGAAGTGGGTATCAGAATATCAAGTGGAAAGGGTTAATATTGGGTTTCTGCTTTTTTTTGACCATATTATCAGTACCTCTCTAAGACTGCTTTACTGTTTTCAAAATGCTTGTAGGTCTCTACTTGCAATCTTGGACACACTAAAGGTTTAAGTCGAAGGAAAGAAAAGAAAAAAATATTATTAATTATTATTATTATTATATTATTAAGATTTATTATATATATTCATTATATTTTACTAATGTATAGGTTGAATGGTCTCTTTTACCTTTTTCTGTTTCCGATTTGCTAATAGGTGATGGAAATTATATATTTTAGGTGAATATATTTTTATCAAAATCACAACATAGAGTATTATAAAAATTAAATTATATAGGTTTATATATGTAAATACTAAATAACAGTATTAGACACAAAGTCATTTAGTCTGTCTTTCACAGTGTTAAGAGACTATATCATAATCGAAAACATAATAAATAAAATCTCTATATATATAGAAATATAAAGATTATATATAAAGAATCTACTAGGCAAATATCGGTACTAAGCTAAAGGAATAAACACCGATACTAAAGAGAAATATAATCCCAACTCCATAGATAAATTAGATACCCACCATACCAGTAATATCTGTATCTTACCTACATAAAGTGAGTCTTATTTATTATTTTGGTGCTGGTGATATAATTCTTACTACTATTATATAATTATTATCAAAACATAGTATATATTATATATACATGTTTAAGAATATACGCCTGTTCAAAACCCACTAACATACATTAAATAATAATAGAGAGAAACAAAAATAGTTATTATACGTGAGTTACTGTCGTAGATCATCTCACTCTATAATATCCTACTCTACTAACTTGGTGTGATTACTATAAATCTAGGGGTATATTCATCTAAACGAAATTTATTAGAATTTAGTTTTTTATTCACACCTTTATTTTATAAATGTTGAAATTATTTTATGACTTTTAAAAATCTTGGATAGGTGGTAAGCACATGCTCGGCACCAATAAATACGGGCAATAATAAACAGAAAAGAAAGAAACTATATCCGTCCCATCTGAGTAACATATAAGTGAGAAACTGAGTCGAGAGTCTCAAGAGAAAAATCCAATTTTACTAAGTAAGAGTGAGGAGGACTATACTGTTAGTAATCGCTCAATCAGTGTAGAGTATTTGGCCAGGTGGGCGAACGGAAACAAACAGGTCTTACAAAATAATAAATACTCCCGTCAAATCACTCAACAATCCCGCTCAAGTTCAGAGTCATTTTCGCTTAGTTACTACAACACCAGATTCTCTTTGACAGCTCTAATAAGATTCACATTTTCACTTCAAAACATGTTTCGCAATCTGATCAAATTCCGGCTTTTTTGTCTTCAGATATCACAGCCGCTCGTACACAACATCTTAGCAACAATATGACAACTCCGCTTTTCAAACAACCGAATACTAATTAACTATCAAATCGTTTCATTATTTGATCAAAATATCAAATACTATTTTTCTCTCATTACTCCTTTCTGTATATAACCAGATCCACTAACTCACGAAAAATGACGTTCATCTATCTTCATGTGGGTTATAAATTTATCCTCCCATCCTAGCATCCTAAGATTGTCCATTCCATCTGAAACATTGAACTTTAGATCGTATACTTCTTATTCCAGACCATATGTCTTACATCTATACATAAATACAGGTAACAACATACCTCATGTAGACCCATAGCAACTCATAGACTTAGTCTCTGCTTTGGCATCAGGAACGTTTAATTGCAACCAGCACCTTCCTGCCATTTCACAACTTTCTATCTACGTTACACTAACTGCATAATCACATTTCGGGGCATACTCAAATCCTATCTCATCAACATAATACTAAGTATTTTACCAATTTACAAGACCTTGACACACGACATGCTCATCTTGTTTTATTTATCATAATTCTACACACTGAGGATGTCCTCACTCAAACATAAAACTCAATCAGTCTATTCTCAGTAAAATCCTCTAATTCGGGTTGGAGATCAGGCCCATCCTTATATTTTTACATTCCACTTACATTTTTCTAGCTCAAATAATCTCTCTCTACAAAGTTCATCTCAATCTCTCGAATCGCATGTTTTATATTACGAAGCCCAATTTCATATCCGCAGTACTTTAATAAAGTAGGGAATTAGACTATACTCTAAATCCATTATCAACTTCATTTTCTAAAAAAATCCCGAATTTCATACATATATAAATAACCTAATACCTTCAATAAAATTTACGATATCATATTCAATTTATTAGATATACAGCCAAGGAACATTCATATCATACATGATCCTCACTTTGTAAAGTCCTAAAACATACATTGAACCCAATTTAATGTCTTACATACGCTATATCACGAAAATTTAATATTTTGATTCCCATCAGAAGCTTACCAGGCTAAACATTCATAAGGACATATGTACGACTGAAACCTGGCTCTCCTTACAGACGACTTTTACAATACTTGTGGACTCGGGGTGATATTTACCGTTTTGGAACTATACTGTATCCAGTGGAAATTAGACTAATTACATTATTAATCTCTCTATACTCCTCAAATTTCTCCTTACTATTTGTTTAAAATGTAATAATGTGATATTGATGCCACATTATAACAGGGTTCATGTTAAAACGACCTTGTGCTTGCAGCCATCAGTCTTCAGTCTTCGACAGAGACTTTTACTACAAGATACAGCATACTATTATCCGTAACACACACTCACTAATATACTAATTCCTTTGGATATTTTAATCTACAGTCCCATTATTCTCTTACCTTATATTTAAGGGTAGATAATGTCTTCCAGAGTCGGAATCAATATCTCAACATAAACGCTTATCACTAATCATTCATACACTCCATCTCCACACGAGTTCTCTGAATATTACCAAATAAATCATCTTATACCTACAGATATTAACATTCATCAACTTCTGGAGTGTGAGCTGAACCTGTACCCTTGTAATTTGACATACGATCCCAAAGTCTATATTTCTTTTGACAACGATATCGTAAGAGAAAACGGAGACCAATACTTTATTGTTATCACAGCAATCTTACATGTATACTCAGTTGATATATTAATAACAGTCCGAAACAGCAATTTTTCAGAATCGACACCGTTGGTACATCCATCTTTGTCGCGAACACAAAGAGTGTTTGTTTAATCAACACATCTATTCTTTATTTCTTACTAAATTATACATTTCATCAGTTTGGTAGATGCATTTTAGAGAACACGGTACTAATTCTTATCTATTATATGTATATCTAAGCAACAAGATTTCACCATCTAATTTTAATCAATTCTTAAGCTTTCGCTCATTCTCCAGAAGTGCTTCTATTCCCTTCTAAAATCCCATTCCCATACCCTCTCTTCAACTGTTCATTTACTCTCTTTGTCTCCTACTTAAGTTTTAATCTAACATTTAACCTAAATATTTATTGACATTTAAATATCATTCATATACCAAACACATCACCAACAAGCTAAAAGGAATAAAACAAAATGCAAAATTGCGCAACGAAGAAGCAAAAATAGAGATTTTAGTACATCAATCAAATGAGTTACCTAAATTTGACTTATTCCAGTAGTCGACTCCATAATATCTTTTGTTTTAGAGTAAAAAAAGAGAGATATTATGGACGCGACGACTGGAACAAGATTCTGAAATGTGAGATAGTTAGGTAGGATCGAGCAAAGACATGATAATACTATTAGACGACACATTAAAACATTTATTTCAAGTTAAAAGTCTAAGATTTATCCGAGGAAAGACAAGGAACACAAAAACCAAGAGAAAGCAACATTATATAATAACTCACGTTATAAGTGAGCTGGGACACTAGAAGTAATTAATAATTATGTCTTTATTTAACAGGAAGAGTTAATTAATGGACGGAAGATGGAGTAAACTTTAAAAATATTTTATAAAATCACATTTTCTATTTAAAAAAAGATACTCACTGACTGTAAGAAAGAAGTTATCTTACGAAAATACTCCTGAATATGCACAAAGAGAATAATCTTTAGAGATTATCTATCAAGATATGATAGGCAAAAAGAGATTTTTCAAAAATTGTATGATATTAAATATTGTAAAGTACATTCATACAAATTGATCAGTAATTCAAATAAGAAGGAATGGAAAAATAGTTACATGGTTTTTATTAATATTTTAAAAAGAAAATTAAGAATAAATTTTATATTTAAGTAACAATAGGCAACAAATTTTAAATACTAAGGAATTAGTAGTTGATAGGTAGCTAAAGTAAATTAAAAAGAATTGGTATTATAATGATAATAAATTTATAACATATTATGAAATATAAAAGCTACATACGCAGTAATTTCCTATGACAGTGCGAAAAAACATTGTAAGTTACTTAAATTGATATTGTATATTTATTGTAAACGATAATACAATAAAAATATTTAAGTTTATATATTCAATGAAAATATATAAACATAGATAAAGTGTTCCGCCAAATGTAAAAAAAGAAGGTAATTAAGAACTTTTTTTATATTTATAAACATTTATAAGAAATGTAATAAAATACTTAGATTTGATACTCTCTTCAAATCTGGGTGAAAAAAAAAATATTACAATAAATGAATATTACCATTAATTGCAGTAAAAGAAGATAGAATAGAATGGACATTAGAAAATCTGCTGACTTTTAGTTTTCGAGTAAGAAAGTTCTGTTAGAACATTTTCAATATATAAATGATTCAAAAGAGCTATTTCAATAAACAAAAATCCCATCTTATCAAAAACTACTGAGCTAATTAAAGATAACAGGAATATAGAGACTAAGTATAGAATTTATTATAGCTTAAAAACTTGATTTACTTAAGATTAACAGAGCTGATGAATTACAATATGTTTAAAAGATACTAAATATTTAAGATGGTTGTTTTGCTTTGTTGGAATAGGAGGCTTTAACTGCAATTTATTATTATATGTTTTTAAATATTTTTAAAAGAATTTTTTATTTGGTATGATCGGTATAGTAGGTGTATATTTATAATTTGATATTTCAAGTATGAAAGAAATGGAAATAAGATTAATAATGAAGATTTAGGAATGTATTATATTTGTGATATAGACGGATTGATGGATATTTATTTGAAGAATAAAGGAGGACATTCCTAGCTATTATAAGTAGAATTAGAACATGAAAGGAAACATGTTGGAGTTAGTCAATTTAAAAGAAATTTTCGAGGATAAAAGAACAAGATAGAAAGAAAAATAAAAAAATAATAGCAAATTACAATATTGTGTAAATATTTTAAAAATTATTTGAAACAAAGGATGCTAATGAAAAACAAGTAAATGAAGAGGATTTTTGATATCAATATAATTTTAAAAAAAATATGAAGCAAATTATTATAAGAAAATGTGAAATATGTAAAGAAATATAAAAAAAATCCATCAAGAAGTGGTAGGTTTACCATTAGCAGTAAATTTAATGAATATTAATGGATGTTGAGAATAGGGTAGAAGTAATAATAATGTCTTTAGTGAAGAGGTTGTGAATGAATCAGTCAGGGGCACAGGCAGTATGGTTTAGTATATAATATAAAAGTTTATAAGAACACGTTTAGAAAGTAAGTGAAATAGGAATTTGGAGAATCTTCCCATTTCCACCCTGTTCTAACTGGAATATGTCTAGAAGAAAAGAATTTCAAAATAAAGATATAGAAACATTTACTTATTCATAAGATGAATATCATATATTAATGAATAATGCTGCATGAATGTATGGAGTTTATGTTTATGTGAAATGTAGTTTTAATTACTTAAAAGAATCATTATACAGTTAACAGGAATGATGACATTTTTCAATGAAAAAATAGTATGACATGGAATTTTTGCTAAATAATGGACTACACATTTACTTTGGATAACCTGCACAAACTTCTTTTCGGAAGAAATGTAGGAATATCAAACATAATAGATTGTGATAACGTAATAATGTGTAAAGAGAATGATGGAATCTTCACAGCTCTGTTTAAAAATAGACCATCTGAATTTCTCTGAAATACAACATAAAGTGGTTGAGTTATAGAAATAAACTAGATTAATAATTCAATGAGACTATAGTTAAATATTGAATAAAATATATACTAATATAAATGTTTATATAAATAAAAACATTAAACATTGATTAAAGAATGGTAGAGGAAGGTATAGTAATGCGTTGTGTAGTAAGAGAGGGAGTGCGATATTTAGAGTAAAAAAGGAGTCTTTAAGAGCTGTCTCAAAGTTCACCTCAAAGAATTATCATAAAAAATCAATGGTTATCAAGATTCTGACACGATTAAAAAGAGAATATGAAGAAGGAAGAATAAATGACAGAAGAAAATAGGACAGGTTGGGATTTTATCCAAAGAGAAGAATATAAAAAGGCAAGAATATAGAGTTATTGAATTCATAAGCAAGCTCTTCCTTGCATAATGAAGAGAAGAAGAATGATCAATTTTACAAGAATCTTTTATCTCTGCGTTATGAGATAATAATAATGTACTGAATAAATTTAAAGATAATCAACTACATGCATCCCATGATAATAATTATTGGTGGCAATTAGCAATTAGCAATGGAGCAATGAGCAATAGGCAATGATCAATGACATAGCAATGGAAATGAGGATTTTATATATATTATTAATTGAATTTAGAAAAAGATATGAAATAGATATAATTGGAACATGAGAAACTCAGAGGAGACATTCATAGATACTCCTCAGGGATTAAAGGCTAAAATTCATGGAGAAGAATCCAATTGTGTAACATATATATCAATCTTTTAGACAGATTCAAAATAGGGTAATATATAGAAAATTGGAAAAAGAATAATGTTTTTGAGAAGATAAGATAAAGGTGAAGTATACACATCTTTAATGTACTTGTAATTGTGAATTTTATTGCGATAAATAAGAGGAAAAGAAACGTAGAAACCACATCAAATATAACTATACATGCAAACAAGCACTGACTACAAAAAAACAGATAGGCAAACTTCACACTCAGCTTAGAAAGATACCTTATAAAACCAGAGTTGCTGAGTCAGAATAAGAATCGGGAGCTAGGGATTTTGGAGGGAGTTGGAGCCGGAGTTAGAATCAGAGTTGGAATTTTTCCTCTAAGAATCAGGAGTCGGAGCAGGAAATCGAAAAATATCCGGATTACAATATGCTGCTATGATGTGGTATTTATCATTGAAAAGACAATTAATTAAATTAGGTTTAAAACAAAGTAAAATGGAACCAACGTTATTTATAATGAATGATACAAATAATTCAGAAGGATCATTATGTACACATGTAGATGATATTTATGGGTAGGAATAAAAAATTTGAAACTAAATAAATAAATTGAAGAACTTTTTGAATTAGGAGAAATGTTCAGAATCGTTTAATTTTAGGATTAACTTAATAAGTAATGACCATATTATTATAAGACTACAAATAATTACATCCGGGAGAAGCTTAAATTAAGAACAAAAACAAAGAATGATAGATAAACTTGATAAAAGGAAACACGTAAAGGACTCTAAATAAAGGCTATACAAACGTTACCTTTATATTATCAAAACATATTAACCATATGAGGATTTTTTGTATTAGGTTAATATAGTTTATACAGAATAAACGACATCTTCATATTTAGATAGCCAATGAGTAATATTGGTTAAGGTAGAGGATATATTCGTTAAACAATAGTTTGGAATTATGTAACTATTCACCCGGCTTACCTCGCAGGGCTCCGTTGAGAGAGTGGAAACCACATGTGAAACTGTGGTGTTCTACTACATTACACTCTCGTGTTCACTAAAGAGGAAACTTACAAATCCTTATTCTGTATTCTATTTGATATATATTATCATGTAAAATATTAATTTTCTCTCATTACTATAACTGGTGTATTTCTTATTGTAAATCATGATTAAGAAATAATCCAATATAATCTAGTGTTCTATAATTAGATTTGTGTATCATATATTCAGTAGTGATGCTATATTGACATTAAGATTTTAACAGATAGATAGTACAAATAGCCGTGAGAGTAGACAAAATAAGACATTAAGTTACAGTCAAAATCAAGCATTGCCTGAAATTAAAAACAAAAACATAAAACTATCATACTTATTTCTCTATTTATCGAAATATATACTATTTTTCCTCTCACAATTCTTTTATTAATTACTAATTTCTAAACTATTACCTTTATTTTGTAAACATTCTTAGATAATTGGCATTGTATCTTACCCAACTACTATTTTTATATAAATCTCTAATAATTCTATAGTCATGATATCATTCACCAATTAATTACTCTATTTTAACTGTGTTAGAGAGATATAAAGCACTCTGCAGAGTTTTCTATCAGTATACCCTACCATTTCACCTAAAAAAATTTTCTTTCAACCGTTAAAGTGGGTGAGAAAACAATATCTGTCTATCACTCAACAAGAGCCATGTCGCTCATAGTAGACTCGCAATTTTAAATTAATTTCGCAAAAATAATTAGATTTTAAGGACAAATAGACTATTCAACCAGATTTTCAATGGGGGTGAGGTGCGGTAAACATATATAGTAAACCTTAGTGATCGAGTCACATTTCTTCGGTTCTCATACAATCCATAGTGATAAAACCCTATATTTTCAACATCACTTCCTAATTTCGCTGAGAATAAATACCCATATTTTTTATTATTATATTCTGCCATACAATCACTTCTATTTTCTCTTACTTAACCTTCATTATAAAATACTTTGCTTCGGTCACTGGTAAACAAAAAAACAAAGATAGGTTTTAGTTCTGACATATATTTTATTGTCGGATTGCGTCACATCATTATCTATCTCTTTGTTTTTATCTCGGTCTGTTTCTTACTTATACATTTATATTCTATTTATTTTTTATACGCGGTAATTTTTATTATTCCATATTACTTTTCGTTGCTCGCAACGAGGCTTGCTTTTCGCTATTATCTTTTACCCTAATGTACTTAAACTAATGTTTTTCTTAGACCTGATTTCAGTTTTTCTTTATTTTTTGATCTTCGATGTCATTTTAACCTTCTCCATTCATCCACCAAAAAAAAATTCATGCGAGCATGTAGCTTTGAATTATAATACCTTTTCTCTTTGCACCAAAACAAACACACTATTATACACTTTTTGAACCATCACCTAATCTATAATAATCACCGCGACTACGTGTTGTATATCAACGGCTATAGCATAATCCTTGACAGTAACAGTTTCGTACAATGCAACCAATGCTCTTCATTAATTTTTGAGCCATTACACCACTACATTCTTCTTTTAATCATCCACGCCACTATGTAATCCCCGTTTTTATATCTACATGATCGAAACTTTTTATAGTACATCTTTAACACACCCCTAATCGGGACACACACTTCGTTGAATCAACGTTAAGGTCTTTCGTCAAGTGTTTAGCCTCAAATCCTGATTCATATTTCAGTGCTAGACATATGGTTCATTCTGCTCTACATCATATATAGCACGATTTTTATTAGTCCAAGTTGTTATGCAACAACAATGTTTAACAATTATCAATTTCTCTAGCTTGCTACTACTATTCGTCATCAAATCAAGTATATAATAAATGTTTTGCTCTTTATGAGGCATCTACATTTTATGTATAATGATTAAATTACAGTGAGATTAGTATTGTCAATGTTGCAATTTGTCTGTTAAAACCTATTATCCCTCCGCATTAGGGATTCATTTTTTATCTCCAGTTATCATGGTATCAAAAAAATTAAACTTTAAAATTGTTTTATTCGATCTTTTTCGTGCATGTTACTCTCAGCTAATCTTCGACTGCTTCTCCTGAAGATCTTTTGATCTTCTTTAATTTCTGTCTAGTTATTCTAGAACACTTTCCACCCAGGTGCCCTGATACTTTAATTTCTACAAAATTTTCATTCTAATCTAACGGTTGTTTCAAGGTGCATTCTTTTTCTCTCTACACTCCTATTTTAGTATACAGATATCTTGTGCTATTACCTAGTGATATACCTCACTATTGAAGTCTTAAACGTTACCACGTGTTCAAATCAACGTCTTACACTTGTCTGCAACTCATTTTGCTCGGTTTCTCTCATTTGATCTACTTCGTATGTATGGCTATATCCAATTGTCACAACATAGATATGAACATCGTACATCATTCAACTATGGTGACATTCAATAATGGCTCCTCTTCATGACTCTCCCTTTGTTCATAATGCTGATCTTGGCCCTAATTGTCTTGCCTGATGTTGACTTCTCAAAAGCAACTAACACTATAGTATTCAGTTTTGTCCGTGCACTTACTCTTTCATCAACAAAATCTGGTCCCACTTCATAATAATGTAAGTAACTTTCCTTCGACACATTCGATTGCATTTACATATAACTTACTGTTCAGGATTGGAACGCATGCAAATGCCGGTTTTACTGGATTATAATAACTGATTCCGGTCATATACAAACTTTCATAATTTAACCAGCCCTATGCTTCTAGTCGGCGACACAAATCGTGCCAATCACCGTATCTTAGTCTTCTCTTCTTCTTGTTGCTGCCTTATCCAGAGATATCTCTATTTCGATGTCTCTAATTCAACTCGCAATTTCTCTTCTCACTAATGTTACCATGTGCTAGCAGGAACTTCTGCAGCCGTGGCTACTCTATGTAACCCAATCACCGCTAGAATTGTCTATACGTCATTGCTTTCATCTCTTTCATTTGAACCTCCCTAGGCTCACTTGTATCTACTACTTTATTTAGTAATGGCTTAAAACACTGATCACTGTTCTCATACTCACTCTAGGTTATCACTTTTGGTATCTTATCAGCCTTCTCACCAACTAACTGAAACCAACTCGGTCTTGCACCGATTATTATCAGGAGGAATAAAGAGTACTCCATTGCATTTCGACCCGGTGAAACAATGTTCATTAAAATCTGCTAAGGTAACAAATGCAAAACTGGCATGTATAGAGAGCACTGATTTCTGATGGTCTCATAATGAGACATTGCATCTCTCATAACTGATCTCTAACTACATAGCTTACTGCTAGACTATTATACAGGACTCATTTACTCATCGTGTGTATTACCAGCAATACGCACTTACTTCTACACTATTCGTCTAGCTTTGGTCGAAATTGTCTAGATCACATTTAGTTGACACAATGCTCTCCTAGGTCTGCATTTCTTTGAGAACTCTTCTTCAACTACATTACCATAATCCACGAATATTTTGTACAGAATACCATAATTCTTTCAAAAACAAGAGAGGAGAGAGGAGAGAATTTATAGGATCGAGGATGGGTAGAAGAGTGAGAGATTGAGCTTCGTGAGGTGGAGGAACATGTAATATAGAGGAGTTTTTGCGCCAAAGAGCAAGACTTAAGCGAGAGAGCAGATTTGATTAAATGAAAGTTTCTATATACAATTTTGGTCAAGCTAAGGCAGACACGATTGGAATGACTGAGGATGCTTGATGGAGATAGAGTGGGTACGATGATGAGGTACATACTTACTAGCGTGTGTCATAAATCTGCAGGTTCATGATGAGAAGTGTATTCTTGGACTTAAATACTTCAAAAACGGCTAGCGCACATCAAGTGGGCATATCTACTTTCTATCATAGAGGTTTTCATACAGAAGTGCGATGGACTCGTGAATTGCAAAGTGAGGAAGATTTCTATCTGCGAGTAGATCGAGCTGGATCTTGAACAGTTTACAGGGGCTCTAGTTTGTGTATAAGGAAGTAAACAAAAGAGATCGAGTGAGTTAGTTGAATATGTTTGAAATAGTGGAGTCGTTGTTTTGAGACCTTAGCACGGTATATTTTTACGTGACTCAATTGTGGGCTAGAGGTTCTCCAAAAATGAAGAGATCAAAATCCTATGTGCAGGTTAGTATTGTGAGGATAGTGGGCCAGGCATGAAAGTCCTGGAGACCATGGACAGTGTGAGAAGATGGGGTTACTTAAGAGCGACATGAGCGAACGCATGATCGTGAAGGAAGGGGACAAAACGTATCTCTCATTGACAGGGTTCTTGCGACTACCAGTAATAATGCTGTCAGAATACAAGAGTGGTTATACACACAAAGATAGATTGTTTATTGAACGGTTTGAAAAATTGCCGTCTCTGCAGTACTAATTGCACCCGTAAAGTGAGGAAAGTGTGGCGTGTTAGAGTGTTTGGACAACGTGAACTGCGTTGAATTGACGCACCTAGACTGCTTTAGCCTTACATCTTCGCTTTAAAAATCACACATTCATAAGAATCCAGATGAATCAGCGGTATATATGACGACGCATGGAACGGCCCAAATACGTGAACATATTGGAAGTGTGAATTGGGATAGTGGTTCCTATTAATAAAGGGAATGTATTTGACTTAAACACTGAGCGGGCCACAAAGTAATTGCAGAAGCACTAGTCCTTCCCACGTAGATGGATTTATATGATGAACCACGGTGGTCAGTTAGGCGTTATCTAGGGTTATATCACTAGAGATGAGCGTATACCCTAAAGAAGTGACAGTGGGACGAGAACAAAGGTTATACGTTGGAACGCAAGTGAAACAAACATTAGGAGCATTTTTTGGAGGATGGAATATTTGAGAATATCACAGTGATGCGAAATGTGGAATGTGTTGGTGTAGAAGTGAACTGAAACGACTGAGGGACGAATTAGAAAGATGAAGAGAGAAGGTGGCAGAGGTCTAAGGTGGTAGAGCGTACAATGCACCGAATAAAAGAATATCGAGGATAAAATAGATGTGAAGTCTTTAAGTTAGGTGTAAAGACACCAGTAATTAAATGGAGATAGTAGTCTTTAACATAGAAAATGTGAAGCAGTGGTGACTCTAAGTGGACTAGATTTTTACTGATTATTAAGGATAAGTATACGTGGTATATAAGCAGGAAAGTTTTGATAGGGATTGTGATACGAGAGGTATTACAACCAAAAGCGAGGGAAGATGATAATTGGGGGGTGAAGGATGTGTATAGGAGGTTAAAGGATGTTGGACTAAATAAATTTAAATGAGATCGGTTTTATAAAAGATAATTGTAAGTTCGGAACGGAGCGAGAAATATGACACGATCAAGTACTAGCATAGGGGTATTGCTGGGAAATGGGCACGATGAACTGTAGAGGCCTCGTGTTCTGGTGAAGAGGTATTTATAGAAAGTTAATGTCTATACTAGTATAATAAAAAGGTGAAGGTGGGAATAGTAGTCAGACATTAATCAATTGATATAAACACGGTGTTTTGTCTTCATGGTGAGATAGCATAAAAGAGAAAATATGTGTAATTGCTTGTCACAAAGAACAGCGACAAGGGACATAGGAGACATTGTCATAGTTCATGGACCAGTTAGATGAAACGAAAACTGTGTAGAGTTGAATGGATGCCCTGTCAGTGGGCCTCTGTGGCTTATTATTAAATCGGATAAGTCCGTCGCTGAATTTTATATGAGCTTCCCTGACGGGGAGCGTGAGCAAGACGTATTCGTTCCGACGTATTTCATGACCGAATGATATATATGAGTGTAGTTAATGGTGGAAGAGAAAGGTAGTTCATTAGAACATAGTGTACAAATGTGATGATTTCTCTGTTTATTTAGGTGGTTTGTATAGTTGTTTTTTATCACTAGGTCCATCTCAAAGCATTAGAACGAACAAACTCGGAAGTATGGTTCTCGAGAAAGCATAGGTTCTCAAGTTACTAGTGCAAAGATTACATGATGAACAAAGAATAGTGTGTGGGCTTGAGCAGGAGAGTATCTGGACGAGGACTAAAAAATACCGGATTAATTGAGTGAATAACATTAGGTAATCAGAGAAAACACTGGAAGAATAAGACTTATACGAGCGTTAAACGGATTTGTGGAGCGCAATGTATGGTACTCTGCGTTAGAAACATGACTTTATATTTGTTTTGGCGTGAGTCGAAAATGCGGTATTTTGAGGGTATTTATCAGAGTAGGAGGAAAATTTTGACGGAAGCTGCTCTGTTTACTGCGCGAGAAGGAATGAACTGAAATGGGATCTGTGGCGACAATTAAGGAAGTGATGTTGACAATACAGGTGTAAGATGAAACTCTTATGGAACGGAGGAGATAGACGCGCATACACAAGGGCGAGTAAATTGGACTATATTGTTGATAAAGGAAAGCGGGTTAGTAGGGAATAGTTCCTATGTTCGGAAGTTAAATGTATTGCGTAGGGTGGGAGTCTATATTGAGGCTGAGGCTATGCTTGGTTGAAGGTGCAGCAGAAGGGTATTTTAACCGTTGTTGACGTATTGAGAAGACTATTTGGTGGTTCGGGGTGAAAGTGTGACGTTTATACTCGATAGATTCAATAATTACAGGTGCAGTTTATCGGCAACAGTTGAAGAGAAACCTTTGAGAGTGACATATATCCACAGATATCCCCAGACCATAAAAGAAAGTAGTGTGGGTAAGTACGAAAGAGCAGTTAGCTGATGTGTTAACCAAAGGAAGAGTAGATCTCAGATGGTATTATTATAGAGAATATGTTGAAGGAGAAAAGGTGCGGGAGAGAAAGATATAAGACGTGAGTCACGAGCGTTTTGTTATATTTTTTGTTATTTCAGATGCTGTATTGGTTGGGTCTTACGTGTTCTTGTTTGTCTCTGCACGCTTTGTCACTACGTAAGACTATAGACATAGCACGATGATCTAAGCTATGTCTTATAAAGCTACTTTCTCTAATGAGTTTCATTTTTTTATATATTTAAGCCATGTTTTGGAGTCTTTCAGTATTTGAAGATGGTTGGTATTTTGGAAGATTTGTGATTTAAAACAATAAAAGATAAGTCATTCTTAAGGTTTCGCTCTTCAGGTGGACCCAGTAGTACGGAGACAATAGAAACACAGTTTACCAGGAGGGTTTACATGCTCGCTGCAGGGAACGAGTAAACTGGCTCGAATAGTGAGTATATTATAAATTTCGTTCAACTTTTTTCTTGGAAAGTTTCCTATACCGATAAGTTACAGTGTACGCTAAATAAAAAAACAGTTGATTTATCGTATGACACTCTCCTAACCTATTCTACACAGAGAGATCAAAGCGCATGCGTATATGTTCATAGCGAGAGGTAGATTACTTGAGTAGTATTCAGATTTCTGATAGGCTTTAATTTAATATACTTTACGTGTTTCAGTATACGTCTATTTACTATTTTTCAATGTCTGCTTGTCTCTCTTTCTTATTAAGTTACTATTTGCGGATATAACTATTGGTTCTTTCCTTTCTCTTTGGGGTAATGCTTCGCTTGTATTTAACTTATATTATAATATGTTCATCTTGACTAATTGAACTTAATATTAAAGATTCTGAAAGACGCTTTCCTTCTCAAAATGTCTCATATTTGTGTTAATATAGTCTGCGATGGAAGTCATGAGTTTCTCCAAAGAAATATCTACATGTGTACATAATAATCCTTCTGAATTATTTGTATCATTTCATCATCAAATAACGTTCTTTACTTACATTTTGAGTGTAAAGATCGCTATATTCTAACTTAAATGTCTCTCTCAAATGTATACAATACAATATAGCGGATCTGAAAACTCTCATATTCTTGTGCTATTAAATTCATACACTATAAGTATATTATCTTTATTGCGTGTAATCTAGATATAACTTCTTGTTATTGTCATTCGGCTATGTAAGTTTTCTAGGAAGCGTGTGAATTCATAGCATTTATTCATCCCATTCTCTTTACATGAGCGTCACTCGAGTGTTATGACTTATATTGCTCACCGATTAGACAGTGTGGATGATATCGTTTCTCTCTTCAATGTTGTTCATATTCGCCTTTAGCACCTAATGTAATTGCGTTTTACACTTTTTTTTACCTTAACGTCTAGTGTGAATAATGTATTATAAATCTTTTTGATAGGTTGATATTTATCATAATGTTTGGTAGTTCAACGCAATTTATTCTTTTTACACATATTTATCTATAATCATCACTTGAGCTATTGTCTTAACTCTCTAATTGAACGGTATCAGTAAGTAATTTGTTCTAACCATTCATTTTGACATTTCTATTCTAATTCATCTATTTCCTTGGTGCTTCACTTGTGTGCCTTATATGAAACTCCTGTTATTGTTTTCACTTTTCACATTATAGTGCTAATCTAACTAATTGTGTGTAAATTTTCACTCTTCTATTATTATACTTCTATCTGATCTTACACTTGCGTAGTTAGTCAGGAAAAAATTACATCTCATTTACACTACTTTTATGTTGATATAGCACAGTTAATTAATTTAATTATACTTAACTCATATCTTCATTGAATTCTTCTAATTGACTAGTACTTTACAGTTTTTACCCCTGTTCGCAACAAAATTTGTGAAGCTGATCAATATTATATTCAATGATTACATTTATGTATTATTTGATTCTCATTCTGACTTCATTTCAATTATTTGAGTTTCATCATTATAATCTGTGTTTCATATCTTGTGATATCAATTATTTCAGATCATTAATTGTTTATCATATACATTTGCCTCTCTTATTTCTTTGAAGTATTAAAATTAAACTTTCCAAATAGTTATGCTGTTTCTTTTGTGAACTGGCACTTATTCATTTGTTGCACGTAGCAGACTTTGTTATTAACAGCTCTCTAAATCACCATCTCTCTCACTTTTTGAAATGATGGTATTGTTCGTCCTAAACATTATATAGCTGTTGTGATGTGTAACAAAAATGGTCTATTTTGTAATCATATATTCTTCATCATATTACTATTCTCTATGTGAAATACTAATTCGGAATTATCATTAATTTGACAGTATCTTTGGTTTCTCTCTTTTTCTTTTTCGTAATTGTTTTTCCTCATTTCTCCGTTTTTTTTTTTTTTTTTTTTTTTTTTTTTTTTTTCTGTTTGTGTTGTGGTTTTTGTATGTGCTTTGTTTGGCTTTTTCTTTTTGTCTGATTTTTTTTTCGTTTTATTGTTATGCTGTTTCTTTTTTTTTTTTTTCTTATTTCTGAGTTACCTGTTTCTGTCGGTTTTTATTTTTCGTCCACAGTGTCTCTATTTTGAACATATATTCCTACTTGAAGAATCTGTTAATGTACCCATGATTGATCCATACAAATTTTTCTTCACTATAGATTTCAAATAAATACCCCGCAAACGTGTGTCAGATTCTCTTTTATTTTTATTAATCCTCTTTTTCCTCTTGTGTTTCCTCAAAAGTCTACACTAATGTTATTTATCCTTTTTATATTTTGTTATTTTTCGATGCAACATTTTCATATTTTATACTTATTTTTAACATTATTATAATTTGCTTTTATCTCAAGTTTTTCTTGGAATGATATAATTGTTTTTATTTACCTCTCCTAATATATTTACTCTCTAGAGGAGAAATATTTTTTTTTTTTATTCTTATTTTTCATTATTTCTTTTTTATTTTTTTATTGTCTTTATTTTTATATAATTTATTTTGCTGTTTCATATATATTGTGGTTTATGTTTTTTGAGAGTTTTTCATATCTCTATACTGTTATCGTCGGAGGACTTCTAGTAGGAGTAATTCGATTGTTTTATCTACACACTTTTCATATCATTCATAAATATTCTTACTACTCACAATATTAGAACACGCTCTGTAACACTCTATTCTGTTTGTAACACTTTCCGGTACTTTTTTAAGTAGTTCACAGAGATGATTGTACATTTTTTTACTCTCTATAGTCATTTTTAAGCAAAAAATGAGCTCTTATTCTTCCTTTTCAAGTTTCTGATGCGAACACTGCTTTGCTCATCTCTTTTCAATACTCGTACAAGTGATAAGTTTCCTGAGTCTCCTTACATTTCAAACACATAAACTATATCTCCACTCGGCACTTGCAGCTGCTCAATTCACTCATCTCTGGACTGAGTTAATTTTATCATATGTATTATTTAATTGAAAAGGTGATTATGTAAATTTAAAATAAAAAAAAAATAGATTTCTATTAATACTCCAACTGTCATCACTACTACTACCAATTCTGTTACAACCCTGTTACATACATATATATAACACATCACCTGATGATGTCATCTACATATTGTTGCTGATATAACTATATAAAAAATTCTATTAATTAGTCAAATTTACAAACGATCAATGGAAATTATTATCATATAAATCTACTCTGTTAATTGTAACAAATCATTAACAACTGATCATTATTTGAGTTTTCTTAATTTTTATTCAACTTCTATAACAACTCGTAGAACTAGTGATCCATTACTATTTTATACATTAGTATCAAAAATCTACTTATTTTAGTTGTTGTTTGCATTGCCGATCTATACTTTAGTTAGATTATTAAATTAGATTTTTCTATAAGAACTGAGTAAGGATTGACTATGTAGGTGATTTTGTCGAGATTTTTTCATATGTTCACGTTTAATAACAATTTCTTTATTAATATCGAACTCCATATACATGGCACTCTGCTATTTTTCGTTTATATGTATCATATGAAGCGGAATATTCACTTACATTCCAAAATGTATTTCATTTCCCATGAAATCAAAAAAAATATAACAAGATATTAAATATTAAATTATCTAATTATTATTATTAATACTGTATAGCGTATTACAATATAATTTTTTTATATTTTTTACTCATAGAATTTATAATAAAATTATTTCTTTGTTTATACAGCAATATAATTATCTTTATTATAATTTTATAATAAGATTTTTTCAAAACAAAAAAAAATATTTTTAACTTATGTTTCTGCTCTTATAACGATATTTGTATACGGAATCAATTAATATAGTTATTGTTAATGTCTATATTCTCCTATTATAGTCTTATATGAAAAACATACTCTAATAAGCGTTACCATTTTTTGATATTTAACTTTTTAGTGTATTAATATTACCAATATTATTGAAAAATGTTCTATTATTTTTCTTTTACTATTACTTTTAAACATATATATTATTCTTTTTTTCCTGTATAATATGATAATTAATCACTGGAGCGAATTCTAAAATACAGCAGGAAGCTATGGTATCAGATCTTGTTTATATTGTAAGCTTGTTCATCATTTGTATATTTATAATTATATCTGTAATTTGATTATTGTAATTTCATTTTTTACTTAAAGCACATTTTCATGTGATTTCATTAGATAATTAACATCTGTATGAATTGTATAGTTACAAATATTAACAAATTATTTAGTTAATGTTCCTTTTCAAGATTAGCATTCTTCTTTATGTATTAAATATTTGACATATGTAACAAAATTAATTATATGAAATAATTATATTATTATATAACCAATTTTCTTTTTTAATTTTCTTTTATAACATATTTAATACATGATTAACATCATATATTCAATAGATTATAGTTTTATATAAATAATTTGTTTTAATTCTTATTGAATCTATTTAATATTAATATTTTACCATGTCCTCATATTTGAGTTACTGATAATATATTTAAATGAATGTTTTATACTTTTTTAGAATTATCAAAGTTTTCACAAAATCTTATGCATTTATATGTTATTTCTACATTGCACTATTTTCTATATTTTACTTCTCCAGGTACTGTAGTTTTGTACTTAGAACTTCAGCAGTACATTATCTACAGTAATCTATATACGCAAAGTATTTGTGCTTATAATTTATTTTTTCTCTTAATCTTTCTTAGAATGTCACATCTATAGATCAATATTTTGCTTAATTATCTAGTGAGTATATGCAAACCTCCTATTATTTGTGCTATTTTGTTTTTTCCTTTATTTCAGTCTGTTCTTTTTTTTCTTTTAAGATTGATAAATGTTCTTTGCAAATTATTTCTTATATTTTGATAAATGCTCATTGTCAAAATATTTACAAATATATTTATTTACTCTGTTATTCTCTTTATTTTTTTTACTACTTAATCGATTTTTAAATGGTCTCATTGAGGTCCTCGGAGATAAAAAATTTCTTTTGACTTCTTCAACCCTTTATATATAGGACATTTTGTTTTATTTTTTATTAGTAACATGAAAAATTATGTATTTTAATGATTAAATGTAATAATTATTACTATTTTTAGATTATTATTATTATGTTGTATCTTGAGAAAAGAGGGTAATGAACAGTTTGGAAGGAGAGAATGAATGGGATTGAAGGGAATATGGTAAGCGATTGCTTAAGGTAGAGAGAGTGTGGAGAATATTCGTAGAATTAATGAATAGAGATGGCCCGATGAAATGGATGTGAAGGAAGTGTGGAAAGAAATATAGAGATATGTATAATATTAACGGTATGAAGAGGTGAAGTGAAATGTGTGGGGTTTGATGGTGCAGAAGGAATAAGATATTTGGATGACATTAGTAATGAGGAGGTAAATGGGTAGAGTGAGAAAGTTGAAGGAATGGTTCTCAGGTATAAAATGATTACTAGGTGAAATGATAAGAATGGAGGGAATGTGTTGATGAGGAGATTAGGAGTTGTTAATAAAGCGTTTGTGGACGGTATAGTTCAAAAGGATGGAGGAGAGCATTATAGATAAAAGCTTATAAAGAGGTAAGGAGATAATGGGAACGGTGAATAATAGGGGAAATTAAAGTTTTATTGAGTGTTTGTAGGGAGATATTGCTAAAATGGTTTATTGCAGAAAGAGTGCGTCGAGTGGATGAAGGACTGATTGGTGAGAACAAGGTGCGTTTAGGTTTAGATGGAGAGATGTGTGATAAGGAAGAAAAATGATTGAGAAATGGAGGGAGAAGAAGAATAATTGTATTTAGGTTTATGGAATTTACAAAATCAGGCTGGATGATAGGTATTGAATATTGAGTCCAACTGGAGGTGTTAGTGAATAATTGGTGTTTTTGGTAGATAGGCTTTGGTGGGACGAAGTTGTATGAGAATAGTGGGCGTGTGTAAGAATTAATGTGGATAGCTTTGAGTGAAAATTTGTTTGTAGAATAAGGATGTCCTCAGGGTTGTGATTTATAGTATTATGTCAGATAGACAAGCAATAGAAGTTTGAAAGTAGACTATCGAAGGTAGGGACATAGAGGATGGTGTTATAATGATGAGAATGGAAGATGAATAGAAGGTGCCTTATCCTAATTACTGCGGAATGATTTGAGTTTGTTGGCGAAATCGAGAAAGAGTGAGAAAAGGATGGTAGAAGATTGGCAAGGGTGTGTAAATGGAGGGCTTGAAAGTAAACGTGAAAGAGTAAGGTTATGGTTTGGAGTGAGGACCAGTACTCAAGTTGTGAAGGTAATGTTAGACGTATGAGCAGTAGATCAAGTGTCTGAAATTAAAATATTTAGGGTTACTATGTTTGATGCGAAGGGAAGGATGATTGCAAGTGTAGTAGGAGTTGTGAATGGAAGGAAGGTGCTGGTGCAATTAAGATGTAAAAGGACTAGTCTTGAGTGTGCTAGGTGTCTTAAAATTAGTAATGTTGTTACTGTAATTAATATGTATAGTAGTGAGACTAATGTCTGGAATTGACAGTGAAAGATTAAAGTTAATGTGTTAGAAATGTGAGCCTTTAGGGGTGTGCTAGATGTGAGAAGAATAGATAAAGAATAATGAAAAGTATTAAGAGAGTTGTGTGGTATGAAGAAAGGGGTAAAATGAGAGAAAAATGACAGTAGTGAGTGGTTTTGGATCATGTGAGAAAGGATGATGATAGTTCGGTTGTATACGCGAGGATATATAATGTGGCGAAGTTGTTGGGTAAGAGACCAGGTGGGAGTACTGAGAAGAAAAGTGAATTGAGAGAGTCATAAACGAGTTTGAAGAGAGAATGTGAGTTTGGACGAGCTTTGAAGAAGAATATGTATGTATACACGAGTGAATGGTCGGGGTTTTGATAGGAGGGTATGGATTATGTGGACACCTGGGAAGAGAATGAACTTAATTGACGATTCTTATCATATAGTGAGGGTACTCCGCGGCCAGAAAAGTCTAGGTGATTTTTTTTGAATGCGAACGAGTTTTCACTAATAATGGTAACGAGGACGGTAAAAAGATGGGCTTTCTTTTCCGATAGGCTTCAAACGTATCAATAGTTAGCTGCTAAACTTACAATGCCTAACCAAACTTAGCCTAACATAACTAGGGAAGATATATAAGAACAAAAATGGGAGAAGTATATTATAAGTAATATATATAATAAAGATTTGTAAATATTATAAATATATATATAATAATATATATAAATTATATATATATATATTATATATATAATATATTAATATAAATTATATATATTATATTAAGAGTATATTATATATAATATAAAATTATATATATATATATATATTTTATTAATATATGAATATATAATCTAATTATTTAATATAATAATATATATAATAATTAAATATATTGTATACTATATATTATTTATAATATAATATATGAATATAAAATTTGTAAATTATGATGAAACTTACTAGTATTTTCATCTCTAAAACACCGACTATAATGAGTCATTCAGTCGTTTAGTGATTACAATAAAATGTATTTTCAGAAGTTGCGATATAAACCTAATATTTATTGTATTAGTCTGAGAAGATATATCAACATTTAATTAGTGATTATACTAGTAAATATAATCATATTAATAATAATAATAATAAGTAAAGATTTGTAATTGATATATAACTGTTTCACCTTGCTTATTAAATTCTCATATTCCTCTAAGATTGAAAAGTAAGCCAGCGTACAAGCATTGAAAAAAGAAAGCGTCGGAGCATATACAAAATAAAGCCAGTATGAGTATAGTTTTTAGTCAAATTTTTTTTTTAAATTAGTGAAAGCTCGTTTTTGTACTAGTAAATAACATTAACAAGTATGTGATGCTAACTAAAACTAATATAGCGTAAATATTTCCCAATGTCGCTGTTCATACCTTGGCCAAGGTGGGTCAACATTATAATGCCGGCATACATAGAACTCACAATCTTATCGTTCTAAAATGCTATTTATTCTACAAAGCTTGCATAAAATTAAAATTTTCTACTCTCAGATAATTAGTTCTACCAAGAGCGAACTCACAATACCACTATTTTCGGTCCAGCCGATCAGTTACCCAAGAACCTGTATCATTTAATACATTCGCATTAACCATACGATATATATCATTCTTATTCACGTAGACAAAATATTTCAATCAATACTTTCATTTATCATACTGGAAATTAGACTAGTTTCATGATTTATATTGACGTATATGAATTTTTTATCACTTCATTCATGATAATTACCAGTTATAATATAAAGGTTATATATTGCCCTGCATGATTAATGATGTTCCCATTTATTTAGGAGTTATGGAGATCCGGTTCACAACTCGTTATTAGGAAATAGAGTTGAATAGTAAGATAAGTAAACCTATATAAAACTGTCCAATATATTTGACTCTTGATCTTTCTGGTCGTATGAGTAGGTGCCCTATATATTATTCATATAGATATTACAAGAGTTCGCGATGAAAATTGGACTCATTTCGCAATATCACCTTTAACCAGAGAGAGTCGACTGTAACACAAGATAGTGAATTGTGATATAATTATATGAAAAAATTGTGAGTGAATATGCGAAATAGGAAAACAGCGAATTAAATACATTATTATTACCATCATCATCATCTGTGAATCTTGTTCTTTTATTTTGATGTAAATATTAATTATATAAGTCCCGGTTGACGCCACTGAGGGAGAATTTATCATGATCTTAATTTGAAGGATCATATTATCTTTTACGATATGATCATATTATTTAATTAAATTTATTATTTTTATTTATTATTTTTTTTTTATTTAATTAGAGTATCATATTATTTTTTGTTCTAAAATGTCGACGTGATACTTGATAAATGTTAAAGAAAAAAAAAAATAAAAAAAAAATTTTATGTTAGCATTAATTACCCTTTCTTACACAACACACAAAAGTCTATTACAATTTTAAAAACAAATACTGCTGCAATATATAAAATATTCTACATCATTCCAAAGTTTCTCAATGATCCTTTCAGAACATTTAACATGTAAACCAACTAAAATTCCAACTCATTTCTGTGTTTTCGTTCGAAGGTTTCATTGTCAGTAGAGTAATGAGATAAATAAACATAATATATGATAGTAGTAGGTTGAAAAGAATATATATATAATAACATATAAATTAAATTTGCAGCAATATAATACATAAATGAAAAAAAATCATAAGTAAGCATAAACTAAACAACCTAACCTAGCAACATAAAATAGCATTAAATAAAATAATAATATATTTGATATATAAAATAAAATTATACAAAAAAACACATATTATATACATTAATAAAAAGATAATTAAAAAAATTTCTTAAAAAAAAAAAAATCAAATTTTATCAATAAAACTTCTACTAATCACCACATAATTTTATATCAAATTATTCCAAATTAATACAGAATAGGAATATACATAGTATTTAACATTTTATTTTATCTTTTGAATGAAATTATAATATTATCTAATATATAACTATAATATAAAATATTTATACAAATGGTAATTATGAAAGTATTTACATATTATTCAGAACATTATTATAATTATATATAATCTATTTATTTTTATTTTAATTTTGTCATATTAAACTTGTATTAAATCACTATATAAAAAAAAATTAACATACTGGATTACAAAACAAATAATGTATAAAGTGTCCTACTCCCATTATTAACTAACTCTAATATATATATTCATCTATAAAGTACTATATAATACTACCTATATATCATCATCCCTGAAGGCCTATGTACTATCCCAACTAAAAACTTATCTATACTATAAAATCCAGTTACTTACCTCCTTTTCACTACTATATGCGAGAATATCTTTCCTCTTATACTTTTTACGCTACGCCCGAGTACCTAATCTACGAGCTATATCATGGTTAGATGCCTATCCCTATCCTCTTACCTTTCAATCATATCCAAACTTATTGACTCTACCTGCTATTTTATTAACTCTCTACTCATCCCTTGCTATAACTCAATAGAAACCATCCCATTACATTAGTTCCCTTAACATCACGTTTACATCTCTACATACTTAATCACATTGCCTCTATTATATCTTTATTCCCTGTATTCTATCATATTAAGTACAATCTCCTTTATATATTATATAGATTCCTAATTCACATATAACTAACACAAAAAACCTCACATTCTAAGTTATAATTTACCATATAAAAATAAATTGACTAACTTAGACACACAAATAAATAATCTTCTACAACCCTTTACACTCTTCTCACCCACTTATGCCAGGCTCTCACACACAAACAGTTGATTGTACGCTTTCGTCTTCGGTATATAATGGCTCCAAACGTTATATACAAATACACGAATTCGTAAAGAAGATTGGACACATTCGTGATCATATGGTGTAGGCATCCTTTGTGAATATTGCATCTCATAAGAACTATGAAATATGATAACATATACAACACTACACATAACAACTTCGACTATCTTTCATATACATCGTGAGTTTACATAATGTAGCAAATCTCTCGAGAACAAAGAAGCACAAATATATCTCTCTAAGCTACATGCACGTGAATTATAACATGGTGAGACTAGGTAACTGTAGGTTGATTTAACAATACGTTCCTTGTAGTGTAAGCGTAGTAATACTTCAAATTTACTCTTGAGATATTGTAAATCCAAAAATCTACATAAGCAATAATATAAACATTATCAATATAAAATGCTTATATATATATTATAAAATATACAACTATAGATATATTCCAATAAAACTCTACACAATATTAAAAATCAACTAAATATATATTACGCACATACACATCCAATCAATAGAAATATACTATATATTAAAATATAATTAAAATATTATTATCATAATAAAACCTAGAGTAAATGGATTCACAACACATCTGACACTATATTATACGTCAGATACCTATATATACATTAAACCTATCCTCCTTACTAAAATAAATATATAATATAGAAAATGCTCAACGGAAAAAAGCTATATCTTCTTGTGCGCATCAAATAATAACTCAAACATAAACGATTTTACCTAACAGCTAATTTTTAGCGTTAAAGGATATAGTAACGAAGCTTATGTGGAAATAATTGGTGATTTACATTTCAATGTAAAACAAAGAATAGTGACACTTACATCGTTCGCTAAACTTTTGTTAAATAATATAAGAAGAGTGAAAATATTTTATTAATAATGAAGTATAATTAAAAATATATTAATAAGATATTAAAGTAAATATTCATAAAGAGGAAATTAGATAATACTATACGATTTCATCAGTTACAATAAAATAAATAAAAGGTAGAAACATAAAAATTAAAAATATTAAAAAGAAACCAGGAAAACGTCGAAGAGAAATGATACCAATGGTTGAGAAATAACAAAATCTAATACAATAAAATAAAATAAAAGATAATATAAATGATTTAGAATCAATTAACATTAAATAGAATAAACAATAATAATGAATATACTAATTAATAATATGAAAAAATTAATCAAACAGGAAGTAATGAGAAGATGAATAGATAAGAAGAGAATTAATGAATCAGCAAGTAATGTAAATAATAAAAACATAAGACATAAATAATAATAATTAATAAAATAATAAGGAATAATAAATAGAGTAAACTTTAAAGATAATAAAAACAAATAAAAATCATATAACACTAATAAAAAAAGTTAGAAATACGAGAAGAGAGAGAAAGATAATTTATACATATACAATAATAAAAACTATATTAATTATATTATAAGTGAGACACAAATAAAATATATATATTGGATAATACATAGAAATTTATTAATTATAGCATATTATTATATGATATCCTATATATAGATACGGCTGGAAAAGTAAATCGTAAACCAAAAATAAAGATTAAGATAGTTTAAGATAAAAATGTTTAATATGCATATAATAATATTAATGTATAATATATATATATTATATAATATATAATAATAAATAATAATATAATAATAATAAAATAATAAATAGATAATATATATTAAAAATGTATATAATTAATAAAATATAATTAATAAAATATATAACACTACAATAAAAAAATACTATATAAAATAGGAACCATTAAAAATAAATAAAAAAATATATATAATATATAAAATAAATAATATATAAAAATGATATATAAACTACAATATTACTAATATTAAATTAATAATTAAATATATATAATATATTATATAATAACATATATATAAAACTATAACATAAATAAAATTAATAAATAAATTAAATAATAAAATAATAAATATTAAAAATTTACAAGGAACACGGACGAAAGAGATTATCTTTATTAACAACTCCTTATAGAGACATTATGAATCAAATACAGTATATATAATTTAATAGAAGAATAGAGACGAGAGGGAGTAAAAAAGTTTCAACACAATAGTTAATTTACCTTTTACAATCATAATATTTAAGATTAAAACTATATGTGTAAAAAGTTCAACATTACGTTTTGTTAAGCTGATAAAAATCACAAAAACTCCAATAGTTAAATTTTATCTTTATTATTATAAAATTATTTCAAATGTTTAAATACAAATCTAAGACCTAATGCAAATTACTTTAAAAATAATATAAATAATAATAATATTATAAGAGAAATTAAATAATAAGAAATAAAATAATAAATAAATAGAATAAAAAATAATATAAAAATAAAATAATATTAAATTGATATAATATAATAAATAAATAATAAATAAGAAAAATATTTTAAATTATTAATCTTTATGGAGAAGTTAGGAGATTTGATATCACAATGGGACTAAAACCAGCTGGGCTCTACCGTGTTGAAGTCACAAAAACATGAAAACGGGGGGGGAAAATTTACATAAGTTTCTATTCGGAGAAAATATGTAGATAATATTTATATAAGGAGTAAAAAATAGAAAAAAAGTAAAGTGTGGAAACATGAACATGGTTTATACCTAAGCATATACCTAACTAATACATACCATAACACTGTATAACATCTAAATTCAGAATTCAAAATAAGTGAGAACGGAAAAAAATAACGAGCAATTATATAAAAGAGAGTCATACCACTTATAAAAATAGTAATATATAGAAAGAAAAGAAAATAAAGAAATATACAGAATTGTTGAAAGAGCAGATGCAAGAAGAATAGTAAGTATTAAGTGTAGCACATATATTAAATAAGATAGTAAAACTTGACTATTTGATAGGGTCTAACGATAATAAAGAAATGTAAGAGCCTATACGCCATTGGAGACAAAGCATCAAATATGCTAGCATCTTTTAATATAGTAAAGGAAAAAAACGGCTGGCACGGAATGGAAAAGACCACAACGCGATTACATAAAAAAATCCATAGGTGAGATATAGGGATGCGAAGACTGCATTATATAATATAGAAGCGCAAGGAGCAACAGGAGGTACGATACTACCTCAATGTACATAAAAGATTAAAAAGACTACAACCGGACAAAGAGCGAATATAGCTAGTAACGAGAAAGCATATATTCTCATAACCAAAACAATGAACTATAATAGCCTAAGCCAAGTAAGTGCACGACGTAAGAAAGAAATGGAGAAATCAGTTGCAGTGAGTAGAAAAAATGAAATAATACACATAGAAAGTCACAAAAAAAGAAAAGAAAAAGAGAAGAAGGTATTAGTAGCCGAAAAAATCAAACTACAACCGTTATTATCAGCCTTGTATACGAAGCCAACAAAACTACAATCGAGCTACTGATTAGATATATTTAACCAACAACGAACAACCCCCAAATGAGTTATAGGAAATTCACCAACCCACATGAATTACAATGATATGTGGTAATCTGCGAGGCTAACAAGCAGTAGAGAGACGTTGAAAGTGATCACAGACATAAAGTTATAGGCGTAATATCACGAGGTCGAAGAGGCATAACCTAACGAATTAGATCGGAGAAGAGATCAGAAGAACGAAGGGGTCAAAGATAAGATGTAGAAGGCTGAGTACAAAATATCTAAGCAAGAGAGTGAAGCGTTTTGCATCTCAGGTTAGCACAATATAGGTTCGTTGAATCATACTGACTAGTCTAATGTTGTGGGCACTTAAAAAAAGGGCGGGCGGGACCTAAATTCGGTTGAGTAAAGTGTGAAGCAATTAGAGGAGAAGTCACATAGAAACGCCTAAATTCTACAATCCCACCAGATCTCCGATCTCTCTCGAACCCTCGGCGATAGAACGGAGTGAGAAGATCGGACAAATAGAACTATTCGCATGAATAGCGGGAACAGAAGACAGAATTCTGTGCAAGTAACTAGATCGGGTATGTGCAATTCATGATACATAGCTCCCATGAAGAGACGTCGGAGTCGAACTTAAAGGAGAATGCAAGATTGGAAGAAGTATAGAAAACGCACATCGGAAATGGATAACCTTGGTATATCGGTGGGAGTACCCCAGTGAGAAATTTCGAAGTAGATCACTAGAGAGTGACGGATGAGAGGAAAGGGGCAATACCAGGAGGACGGTGCGAGATGACAGGAACAGGCACAATAGCGAGGAATGGGCAATTGCATAGTAAGAGAGTAGGATAGAGATAAATAGAATATTCAAAAACACAGAGAAAGAACGACAAAGTGTAGAATTATAAAGAGATAGGTTAACAAGGGACCGAAAACGTAGGAATAACGAAAAAATACATAGACATCGAGGTCAAATCAGAAAGAATGAATCTCTCGAAAGAAAAACAATAAGTACTAAAGGCCATGTCAGGATTGTGACACGACTTCATCGATTGTGAACTTGGAGAACCATGAATTAAGGAAATTTCTACCCTCTAGTAACTAATACTAGAGATAAAAGTCACACGAACTAAGAATAGAATGTAAACTATAAAAACTAAAAAGTCAAGAATGGAAAAAAAGATCTGGATAATAATAAATACACTCTTGTGATTGAGAACGTAAGAATCTTGGTTGCAATACAGGGATTCCATCAGCTCACTTCCAGACGAAGAAATAAAATATTTCAAATCGTAGATACAGATGTGAAAAAGACACATTAAGTTATTCATATTGAATATCAACATTAAACGAATAGGAAAACACAAAGCAAGCATGAGAAGTTGGCAGATTCGATAACCAAGAGACATCGTCAAATCCCACAAGCAGACAGAAGAGAGAAGTCGTATTCAATGATCCAAGGCGGGGAGATTAGTCGTTATCAAGAGTATACATGAATCTTTTCATGAGCGTGAACGAAGTTTCATATGCGAAGGTGATGGTTCAAGCTTTGTGTTTAAACAAGCGTGAGAATGAGGACGTAATAATTGAATACATGGATTCAAAATCATCTCATAAGAAGATCAAATAGGTTCATCTTGTCGTTAAGAAAAGTCCATCTAGACCAGAGAAATTGTATGCGCAGAGAAATCAATATGCTAACTGAAATCATTTAAGGCATGGCCGCGATTGCACGTAGGAGAGGAAGAGGAATTAACCTTCAGTCCAATCGTGGTGAACCGGAGGATTCAATAATCTACTAAAATATGTAAATTTTATATTCCAGGATAAGGAGACGTGAAGTAAATGAAGAACGGTAAATTAATATAAATCCAATTAATACTAATACACATTAATATAAATACTTAATAATAATTAGATAGACATAAAAATAAAAAACATGAAAAGATGCGTAAAATGTGATTAACTTTAAAGACAAGCTTAAGGATTATATAATAATATAATTTAGTAGACCATTTAAACGCATTGAATCAATAGAATAAGTAATAATAACAATAATAATAAATTCAAAACACATCATAATCAACTAGTACTTACTTATTCGGACATTCATAAATAATGAATCCAGGTCACCCAGACGACACACGAGCATACCAGTGCTATGTCCGAAACGAATAGCAGGAGTGCAAACGAGTGGTTAAGATTTTGAAGAAAATAACTGCGTAACACGGACTCGGTAATTGCTCTAAGTAACGACAAAAAGAAACAAGTGAAAAATCACAGGGAACAGAATATCGGCACAGAACATCGGTTCGTTATCCACTAAATAGTGATACCAACTTCTCAGTCGTGTAGAGAGGAAGAAGAAAGAAAGTACTTTTAGCTCGCAAGATCCTCATAAACTCGTAGATTGCATAGCTCCTAGTATGTTGTAAGGCTGCAAATCGCGTCGGATTTTCAAGTGCGGGGAGAGACGTCAGCATGATATGGTCGACAACATGAAATATCTACATCAGGAGCGAAACATGACTCAATGGAGACACTTCGAGAAGATGGGCGGGGTTCGAGTTGTATGTTTGAGGACTCATCAGAGACAGTGTAACATGGTTAGCGTATGCAAGGATATATGTGGACTAATTGAGATGAGTACGTTAGTTCAGGAGGTAGCTTCAAAGAGCAGGCGACGCACGAGATGATTTATACATGCCAAGTACTACTACTCCTCTCTTATGCAAAGTAAGGCAATAGCTCAGAGGAAGCAGGAGTTCTAGGAGAAGTGCAACACTTTGGGCAGAAGAGAATAAGGTGGAGATAGTACGAATGTAAAACGGCCTCAGCTATGTGCACTGATGAATAGAATTCGAGACAAACTTGCTGACAGACAAAGAAGAAATCTGGAGGTGAATCAACTGGAGAGCTGAGATGTCATAGAGGGGCACAAATCACATGGGGTAAGAGAGAGGAACGAAAGAAAGGGAGAGATATGCGGAGTTCAGCTCTATCACTTATATGTATTTTAGAAAAGGGCTTAACAAAATATATAAATGTTCAGGCATGTAACAATGTGGGTGCACCTGGATACAAGATAGATCAATAAGTTATAGTAGGAACGACTCATAGTAGCATTGTGGTGAGTTGTGAAAGCATGTTTGAGGGTGTACGATAGAAGTGTGTGAATGCAAGCGACACGTAGGCAAGGGAGAAGACGAAGGAATAAAAGGGTAAGTCCAAAGTTACGGGGATTAATTAGCTAGTCGGTCATGTCATTGGCTGTTATCTAGGAGTGCCAGGGCCTTAGAATATAGGGTGCATAAAGATGTGTTGATGCTGTCGTGAGTCCTCTGACTGAAAATATTCAAAATTAGTTAAAAATGCTTTACACGCTGTGATAGACAAACAAGGTGTACCCATAGGTAGATAATGATGTGAAGAGTAAAGTGGGTAAACATCTGGTCAAAAATCTCGAGCAAGTGTTTAAGACCGGGTTTAGAGCACGGCAAAATTGCACATATTTTCTTTGTGGCGAGAGCATCATGGCAAAAAATCACGTGAATAAAATGTTTTCGGCGCATATAGGTGGTAGTCACGCATGTGAGCGTTCCAGCATGATAGTGAGAGGGGATACCTGGAAAATGAATGGGTTGGAAATAATGTGTCGAAGAGCATAAAAAAGCAAAGGAGTGGTTCGGAGAAATGGAATGAAACGGACCTGCTTATTTGAGAGAGAGCTGTCAATGCGAGAAAATAGATACCTAGCTTAGAGAATACAGTGCATGGATGTAGGGAGGCACGAGGTATTCCTGCCTGTAAGACCAATAATACGGCAATTCTGGTAATGCAGTCATTACGTATATGCAAAACAAAGGAGGAATTAGATCGTTATACTGGTAAAATGATGTTACCTTCAAACTAGACTTTGTGACGTGAGCTAAAGCTGGTGAGAATCTGTCATCGAGAAGTGAACCCACGTACATATCGCATAGAGGTGAAAATGTTGGTCTCTGAACGCGACCGAGAATAACTGAGTAAAGTTAGCAAGGAGTATTGTGTCGCTGTTGTGCCCGAGTAGTTCGATCTGTATATTAAGTGTGACAAAGGCGTGGTCTAGTTAAGGGAACTAGAAGATTCTTCCCAACTCACGGGGCACTCTGACATATAAAGTAAGCCATACTAAACCTTATTAGGAAAGCTCTGAGTGTTGAGGCGGAGACATGAAGTCTTGAGTAGGCGGACGATACCTTAAGTTCAGCAAGTGCTCAACTCCGCTTGGGGATGCCTGTGGCTTGTCAGAAGCAGACGCCGTGACAACAAAGGAAGGTGGGAGAGCCGATCGTCTCTATAGGTGCGCAATACAAATGTTTAACCAGAAGGAAAACACAATTTAACACGCGGAAAATTCTTCCTCCGATACAAGGATGTGAGCATTGGAAAAGTGGGGAGAGGAATGACAATGGTGCTAAACCAGAAGAAGAGAGGTAGTCAGAGAGCCTGCAGATGTAAGATGAGCCAGTTGTGTGTAAGTAATTCAAAAAGCCTATGAAAGCAAAAGAGTAAATCGAGGAGTTAAGCGAGACATGAAGACAGAGAAGACGTAACAATACGTCAATCACCGAATACTCAAGTTCTATAGATAATCTGAGAGACACCAATGTATAGATAGCTGAAAATACGTGAACATTATGAAGCTAGCTAAACTATGCACACAAAAATAGCGAGGTTTAGCAGGGTCGAGACAAGAGAAATAAAAAGTAGAATTGACACGTGATGGAGTAGATGTAAAACAGTGAGTGTGAATGAAAGATTTCGATCATACAAAAGGCGTAAAGAGTAAATAAAGAAACAGCCGTGGTATGATATGTGAGCACAAGCAGAGAGCAAAGATGATGTGAATAGATTGGCAAAAAGACAGATGCTTATGGAATAATAGATACAGGAAATAGAAAGAGAGTATAACTTACCGGTGATAAATCGTGCAGCGTAAGAAAAGAAGAGGCTACAACGTCAGAACATATGCACTTCGATGAAGGAGAATGAAACTCGAGGAATATACCGACTACACACGAGGGAACGAGTCGTATAAGGAAGATACATGTCTTGTATGACTGGACGGAAAAAAGGCGCAGACATCGCTTGAAAAACAGATTAATAAGGCGGAGAGGAAAAAAAATGAGAAATGAGAGGCCGGTGGATCCACCGTGCGTTAGAAATATAGAAAATACCGCTGGCTAGGGGTTCCAGAAAGAAAAGTATTATTTGTTAACAGGAATAGTTCAAACGAAGGATAGGAAAAATAGGATAAGACAAAAAATAGCCATTTGATATTGGCTGAAGCAATGAGTGAAGAAGTTGTCGAGAAAAACGGACGACTGCTGATAGGAAGAAGAAAGGGTCGCGAGGGCTGGATCGATAGTGTGAGAACCAATGGGCTAAGTATTGTGATGATGGACAACAGTCTACATGCTGTTAATCATTGAATCAGACCATGATAGTGAATGTGTGTGGCATGTTTTCCAAAAGTGATGACAAAGGAGAAAAAGTATATTGGTCACTACTAATTAAACCGTGAAATTAAAACGGGACATAGGAGTTTCAGTGAATTTAGAATGAGAGTAATGAGCGCTGGAGATGGAGATAGAGAGTTGAGTGTGAACTAAATTGGAAAGTTAAAGGCACAGATGTGTAGGATGACACGAGAGAATATGAGAGGCTAGGAGAGGATGAAGTTGATTGACTGTGAGTAATGGTGAAAATAAAGCAGGATTACTGAGGAGGTGAACACCGCATAGGAGGGGTGTGGGGAAGAAGAGAGGAAGAAGCGTAAAAAGAGACAGCTGAGTATAAAAGATAAGAGGACGAAGAAAAAGACTGAGAGAGATGGAGACTTAGCCTTGAGACTGCAGTGAATAGAGGAATAGGAAACATGTTAACTGAAAAGGTCTTCAATCAACGAGAGCTACAATATAATTGGCTCAGTAGACTGGTTTGGAAAGAAGCGTTATTATGGACCATCGCCTATACTGATGCAACCGTGTCCCGAATGAGATCAGGATGATTGTGATAACATTCGGAGATGGAAAATACCTAGTCCGCGCTCATAGGCAATGCTGGGCAGTGATGCTGGTATAACGAGAGTGCGGTACAGAAAGCAATCTGAACACTGTTTTATGTCATGAAGGAGATACCACTCGATCAAAGAAGAAAAGGTGATCGCAAGACACAGAAGAAATCAAGAAAGGTTTCTCTTGGTCCGTTTTAATGCTTTAGATTCAAGATTATGCGAGTATTCTGTGGCTATGAATGCTCCGTGATGAAGGAAGAGGACACGGTCCAGATGAGATCCAGAGAATGAGTACGAAGATTTGAGTAAGGTAGAAAGCGGACAGGGTAGGGATGGAATCCCTATATGCGGAGGGATACATCCACTATGACTAAAAAGGACAAGAATAAACTCGTATGTGGGTTGTCTTGCAGCCCTCATATCTGATAGTACAGAGGATGCATAACTACATAAAAAAACCATGTTCACGGAAATGTGAGGGGTAAAAGGAAATACGAAAAGTGGTGAGGGTGAGGATGGTGGTCTTATCTCCCATTGACGGAAAGGCTGAAAGACTGAAGTAGAAAGAAAAAAATGGACGAAGGGAAAAGAAAAAAGAAAATAACACAGCACTAAAAAGAAAAAGAAAATAACAGGATATGTCAAATGATGTAATGGATATTAAAACACTATACTGTATGATAAAACTATGTAGTAGAAACTTACTCAAAACTTTTTGTGTAAGGAAGAAAATTATTTAAAAAACTAAAAAAAAAGAGAATATTAAAAACACATATGGTGGGCAAAATAGCTAAAGTACTATTTGAAAACAATTTTTTATATGGAATTATTATAACAGGCATATGCATAGAGCACTTTAAAATTATATTTAAATATAAAATTTTTCAATAAGCCTATTAATGATTATATATATATATATATATATATATATATATATATATATATATATTATATATATATATATATATATATATATATATATATATATATATATATATATATATATATATATATATATATATATATAATAAATACTAGAAATTTTAATATATTTTTTTTAATATAGTATATATATAGATAATATAATATAACTTAAATTAGAAATTTTCAATCATATTTTTTTAAAGGTATTAAAATATGCAAAGTAGATAGGGACTATTTAAATACATGTACTATGAACATTCAGAGTGAGTCAGGATAGGATTAACTTTAATTTCGAAAACAAATTCTGAAACACAAAAAGGCTATATAGAATATAAATTATATTATTAAAATGTAAAAAAAATATTATCACTTACAACAAGAATTTCCTTTTTGCTTGAAGACAACAGAAAAGCTTTTAATTCTTCAGAATTTTGTGATTCTATTAATTCAAAAATTCTTTTCCTTATTTTATTCAATTTTTGGGTACTCATCTTTATCAATATGCTTTTTCTTATCTATTAAGGATATATATATATAAATTATATTATTATATATATATATATATAATATATAATATATATATATATCATATATATATATATATATAATATATAGATATATATATATATATAAAATTATACTATAATATTTATTATATATATATACTATATAATAAAGATATATATATATAATATATATATATATATATATATATTGCCCACAAAAATCATCATGACACCTCAAATATTAGATAAAAAATATACACAAAATTTTTTTTTATAAATTTCTTGAGTTTCACATAAATTTTTATTTTCTTTATTTCCTATGCTTGAAAAGGAGTTAAAGCAGCAATTTTATGTAATTTACAAATAAAAATTAAAATCTTCTAAGTAAATGTGAAGGAATGAGCATCTTCTTTTAAATATCAGAATGTTCCATTTTCGTGTTTTATTTTGACTTTTGACTTTTATATTTTCAAAAGTGTAGGTGAGAGAATGGTTCCTTGGGGGAAGCCATTATATAGTTTGTATGTATGGGAGGAGTTTCGTCCTTGTTTAACTTTATCTGTATGCCCTGATAGGAAGTTTGCTACTATTGTTTTTGTCTTTAGTGGGCATGCTAGTATTTAATATTTTATCTATTAAAAAATGTCAGGAGACTGTATTGAATGCTTTGTTGATATCTATTGCAATTAAAATGATGCGAGATGGGAGAGGATTCTGGTTAAAGACATTCAGAATATGTTGTGTTAAATTAGTTAAGAGAGTGGTTGGAACATTCCATGTCAAATGGAATAATATTTGAGATCATCCCCACTCGACCATCTTTAATTCTAATAAAATTTGGTAAACATGTTCCTATACCCTAGACCAGCGGTCTCCAAACTTTTTTGATCGAGTACCCCTAAGACGAAAATAATTCTAAGTTGTACCCCTATAGCAAAGAATCCTGTATAATATATACTATAATATATAATAGTAATATATATATATATATAATATATATATATCTTATATATATATATTATAATATAAGATATATATAATATAATAATATAAATATATATATTATATATATATATTATTATATATATATATAAATTTAATGCATCACCTGTAAATATAATGTAAACTCTTTCATTTTTTGGAAAAATGTAGAGCTAGGGTTTGATTTTATACTAACTTCGGAGTGTTTACCGTATGTAACTACACCGTGATGTGGAACTAAATGCATAATAAAGACAACAATCAAATTACTAAATCCCGAAAGTACGTTCATTAGAGGGAGAACAAGATGACAAGACACCAACCAAGTAACGAAACAAACCCTATGGTAAGTCGTAGCTTGACAAGGACTGTCACAATGGAAAGATTTCGTCAGAAAGAGGAACGTGCCTAGGAGTTATCACACTGTCGGAAAGCAGGCATTTCTCCGAGACATGGTGGACTCGAGCAACTCGGGTGAAACCAATCGTACGTCAGTCGAATCCTTCTTCGGTTCAGGGAGTGCAGCAACCGTAGGCGACATGATCAGGTGTCACCCGAGGGCGACGTCCGAGAGAAGATTGACAGTTCCTCCGCGTGCAGTCCTTCGTGAATCGATTTCCAAACATCGTACAGCTACAAAACACAGCCCGTGAGGTACATGACTTGGCCATTTCGAGCATACGTGAAAGACGACCAGAATGAACGTGATAGTATTACAAGTCTGCCATCGCCGCTCGTTCCTGAATCAGGAGCATCGGGTTGTGATTTCATTTTTCAACAAGCGTATGGGGATTGAACACTCACAGATGAGTCAAGGTTCACACTACATGAACCAGATGGACGTCGGCGAATTTGGAGATGTGGCATGAGTACTGTTGCTGCTGCAATATCTACCCAAGGGTTCCTTTGGAGACTCTGTGATGGTTTGGGCATGCATTTTTTCTGGTGGCTCGCACGGCATTGCAATAGCAATGAGAGCAAGGAACGCAACGGTTGAAAATATGCGCGGAAGACAATCCTCCAAGATGAAATGGCCTTTTGCGTCCTTCATTGTCGTCCATTTTTTGCTCCATACAACCGCCACCACAGCACACTGCACAGGTCCGTCCAAACGGTACCTACAACATGGTTATGGATCAGACTCCTGGCATTTCGCGAAGAGCCCTGACAGAAAAATTGAACATGTTTGGATTGTGGTAGAACGTGTCGAGCGCCCATGATTACTGTCCTTCCACACTCACGTAGCTTGTAAACGCTTTGACAACCATCCCGCAGGATACCATCTCCAAGATTCATTTCCATCAAGCCGAAATCGCTTGGAGGAAGTTAGAAGAGCCAGAGGGAGTACAACCCATTATTAACACCTTTATGCTGCATTTCACATTGCAATTTGTAGAATATTGTTGTGATTAATAAAATCATTTTTATAAAATTTTTTTCGTTTTCTATTATGCCATTTATTCCCTACACAGTGTTAAATACAGTTTATACGTTTATAACCCTGTGCACTCCCGAGTTAGGGATGAACCAAATAAAACCAAACCTAGCCCTACATTTCCCAATATGAAAGAGTTTTCAATTATATTTACGGGTGATACATTAAATTTACCCGCGAGTTTATATATATATATATATATATATATATATATATATATATATATATATATATATATGTATGAAAGATATATATATATATATATATATATATAATATATGTATGTATGTATATATCGCACTCACTTGATACAAGATCATTCTACTCGCAAGTGATCGGAGCTACTCCTTTGGGGCGTTCTAAAACCCCCCCCCCAAGTATCACTCTGCGTACCCCCCGGGGTACGCGTACCCCACTTTGGAGACCACTGCCCTAGACACTAAGATCTGCCAAATTTTAGATCCCAAGACCCATTTCCCAAAGAAATAGGATCCCTTGAGTCCCCCCTAGTGTTGAAAACATCAAATGGCACAAATCACCAACTTTGAATGTTAATTTTGAGAAAACTATTAAAGTAGAGGTTATGAAAATGCATGGATATACAGACATTTGTCCATTAACCATAATCTGAAAGTTTAAAGGGTGAAAGTTACATGTTTTTTTACCAAATTAAAGGCAAAGATAGGAAAAACTGCCGTTTTAAAAAAATTAAAATTGACTGAAATGTGATGTGGCACAGTTCCTGAGCATAACATTTTCAAGGTTTCCTACTTAACAGTTCTATTAAACAGTTACATTTTATTAGTTTGCCAAAGTTACAGCACCCATAATACCTTCTTTTATGAGATATTATAGCCTAATCATAGCCCACAAATTATTTTTAGCCAAATTTACCCATTTTTGAACTAACATTGCTGAAATGTATCACAAATGATTTTCTTGATTTTACCAACATTAGAAAGAGCACATTTTTCTCTATCAGTATATAGCTACTAGTTTCTTGTAAGTGTCCTTTGAAAGGGTTCAAATAAACAAAATAATTGAAAAACTTGAAATAAGGTTAAAAAAATTAATGTTTGATGTTAAATAAAATTTTTAGCAAAAATTAGTATAAACATTGTAAGTACACATATGTTCTTGCTTTGGTCCATGGTGGCATGCCACAACTTGTATTTTTAACTAGTAACTACATTGCCAAGAGGTCACATCTGATAGCCATGCAAGTTCCCAAGCCTAAATATGGGTTATTTGTTCCAGGTTCCCAGCCCTGATTTTTGGTATCTTGATGAATCCCAAGCCGGAGTGCATCAAACAAAAAGAAACATACTATAAATTCAAATCAGAATTGAATTGAACACTTCACTTTAGACAATGTCCCAAGTTATGGCAAGTAATTAGCACTTTGTGAGAAATGTTTCATTAACAAATTTAATTACAGATTCTTTAAAGTGTAATTTCACCCAGTGGAGGTGGTTCAATATAGGAAGGCCTGCAAATGCATGTTGTTCGGGAATCTAGCATGTGTCCCTATTTAAAGGCCAAGAAAAGGAATTTGCAGGACCATGCAGATGCATGAAATTGACAATTGCATCACATTGTTCAACTGAAATTCCACAAATGTTGATAATCCACCAGCGATTATCATATATACAAGCAACTTATTGTCCTGGCTGAATATCAGGCACTTGCATATTGAAACAAAGTTCTCGCTAATATGATTTAGAAACCCTAGCCATGTATGATGTCTTTTGAAACCCTACTTCCACGTATTCTATTTGCAAATATTGGTTCAAACTGATGATTATCTCGAGTATCAGCAACTGTAGAAGTATTTGAAAATCCTGACATAACCTTGCAGACTCTCTACTATATTTTGAAATAAAGAACCTTACATATTTTATAATTTTATCACAAAATTCAAGCAAATCTGCAGGAGAAAGAATTTGACTTTCTTTTGACCTTTGAAGGCTTGCACATGTAGCTAGCCTATTTGCTGTAACACTAATGCCATCACAAGATGACTTACTGTGACTACTGGCAAAGAAATTAAACTTAGCTTTGATGCTGAAATCCTGATAATGATTTCAAAGAACCACAAAATTTGTGTAATTTTTATATTGTGCAGTTGAACCATCACTGAAGTATGTTATATATTTTAGTTCACCATGTGTCCTCTTTAAGCAGTCAATGGGTATTAAAGAGTCTGCAATTTTTCTGCACAATTGGTTGACATTGTTAATTTTGTTTTAAGGTCTTTCAAAAGATCATCTAAATCAAGACAATTTTGACAATTATTCAACAAATTGGTACCCTTTGCAATATGCGTAGGATTAACACACCCAATTTGGCTAACAAATCTTGAACCTCAGTTACTTTGGGTTTTGCATATCCTTCATAGTCTCATTTACTAACCCTCTGAAATTTTAAAGGAGAAATACTAAGACATGTTATACTTGTATTTACGTCTTCTGCAAATTCAATCTGTTCATCATTATCACTAGATGTTTGTGATGTTGATGGTGGTAATACAGGGCCTGTGGAAGGCAATTCTAATATTTCCTTTCAGCAATATTGGTAAACTCCCTGATCTGGCAAAATGTACTTGTTTGTAAAATTTCTAAGCTTGTCAGCTACTGTGACATTTAGAGCACTTAAACTGTTTCTTATGTGATGGTTTTACATTTCGAATGGATTGCAGCAATGTATCTGTAAATATTCAAATTTGAATAAAAACTCCTGCTCATGATGGTAACAAACAGTTGATGAATCATCAAAAAAGTTTCCCTTAATGTA
>JABUQX010024911.1:0-37500 GCA_015478945.1 Trachelipus rathkii | reverse complement strand
ACACACACACACACACTAACGTACGTACGTGACATAAAGGTTAATTACCCTAATTATTAATTATATATTATATATTATTAATTGATATATACTATAGTGTATATCTGAACAAGAAGAGTGTTTTCTCGTAAAATAGAAACTACCTATCTGTAAGTATTGTTTTACTGGGTTTATTTTAAATAATAATACTACCTTTACTTATAACGTATATATATATCTCCTATTTATATATATTTTATGTCTTAATATCCATATTACTACATACTTACCCTCATCTTCCTACATATTACGTGATCAGTGCGCTCTTTAGACTACATTGATCGTATTACTAATACATATACCTTTTTGACTAATATATACTTATATACGGTTTTCGTACATATCCTTAGCCATCCGGTGAGTATATACTCCTAAAGCTCCAGGCTTTCGACGCTTATGCTTACCTATATATATATATCAAGTATTCGAGCTGAGTAGGGTTATCGACTTCAGAGGACTACTAGCATGAATATTACTATGTACTTCATCAGTATAGTAGCTCATTCCGGTATCTATATCAAAGCCTATACCTGTCATATAATCTCTAATACTCTCTGACCTTCTATATTCCAGTCTCGGCCAGCGTTTATGATTGTCCGCATAGCGGTGTATTTCTTTAATACAACTATTGCAATGCTAGTTGTAGAAAGACGGAATTACTATATTGCATTGGCATGCTGGTATCCTTTTATATGCTGGTTCATTCATTGTGTTACGATGCTGAACAAAAAAGATAAAATATCAATATCTTACAGACAAACCGGTTACTGAAAAAACTCGCATTGATATCTCAAAAACATTACTCAAATAATGCATATCATACCATGAGGATATAGGGAATTAAGCGAGTTATTTCGGATACCATCTGCTTTGTTAAAATATTGTTTTGACGGAGCATTAAGAGAGTCGTTGTATAGAAATACCAAGAAAAAAAAAAAAAAAATTATTGCTTAAAATTATCAACGTAATAGGATTAGAAGGGCATTAGAGACCCTGGTATTTAAATATGGCTCTTCTCGTTAATAATAAATAAGCTTTCTTACTTAACATCTGGGATGAGCCGTTTATACGGCACACTACGGGGGCTTGAGCCGGACGGGGAACCAGCGTTGCAAGGTGTGAGCCGGTGACCGCTCTGTTTGCGCATATCCGCTCCGGAAGAGGGGACGGCCCACCGCGCCCTCACCTCTCTAACAAAATGCAGCACACCGCTAAGATATTCAGATTTAGAATTGCGGCTGGAGAATCTTGGTTCGCAGAGGGATTCCTGTGCGAGATGCTCCTCGCACCATCGTGTGCTAGAGGAGGAGAGTGACTTATGATAGTTCCTCGATACACCCCGTAGTGCCCGAGGTTGGCGTCAAACGGGGCACGAATGCGAGTCCGCGGACTCACTGCATCGGCCCGCTGCGGATATACCCGTTGGGTGCCGCTCAGTACTTTAAGGTATATAAACAAATTTAAAAATAAAAAAGCAAGCAAAATTTAATAGAAAGTTCTATTATAACAACATATTTTAACGCCAGTAACCAATTAAATGGGTCTGCTATCATTATAGGCCTCTCGTAATAATGCGATCGATTTACCTATTTAAATTAGTGTATCGACAATATTTTTTTTAAGTATAACTTTTAACGTCTAACCCTTTTATCATCCTCTTTATTAATAATGATACTCACATTTACATATAGAATGTATGCCTGTCTTTTCGGACCCTCCCCCATTCTAGGAAGCGTATTCGTCAGTTTTTGAGACTAGTAAATTTTTTCTTTTTTTTTTTTTTTTGCCGTTTTCTTTTTATAGGGTCAGCAATAATAAATAGAGTCACTAGTGTGTGTGTATTTTAATTTAATAATTTTAGCGATAGGATACCAGGACTTAAAATTGAGATGCACCAGCAGAAGTTATCAGACAAATCGTATATCCAGTTTTACTGTATCATAATAGTTTTTAAATGGATAAGCATGAATGAGGAGCAGGATAAGAATCATAGAAGGCAATGGATCATGGTTATATAAGAAGATATGAGTGAAGCGTAGGTATATAAGTAGGATGATTTCCGCACAGTTATATGCTACTAACCTCTATTAGCCGATAGCTGCGGTACTACCGTAGCTACTAGGTATCATGCCTATAATATATACTTATATATATATATTATTCAGTTATGTTATTAAATATATACTATTTGCTTGCAATAAAGCAATATAAAGAATGGGTATTATATATATGATCTTTATATATAGGTTTATATCGAAGTCTATATGTTAGACTTTCCTATAGAAAATAATGTAGTTTCTCAAACTCATCAAGAAATACAATAATTTATATACTTATTCTTATTTTAATATTGTTATTATACTTGATCAAACGCTACTTATTACGTGTTGTCACACACTCCACTGGACTCGATGAGCGCCATCAAAAATCATCTAACCACATCAATACCACGCCACTCCAACCTCCCTCCTGACCATCATTGATCTATTGATCTATTCTAGGGTCGAGGTGGCATCTGTTTACTAAAATTGTAACGTTTTACATACCTCAAAGCAGTAAATCACTAAATCAAACACTATCATCCATCCACCATCCATCCACCTTCCAGCCCATCCCTCTGGCCTCTCTCCCCCTTACCAGCCCTCTCGCCCACATTCTCAGACGGTCACGAACAGCCACTACTTTGATATGTTATTCACTTTTATGGATAAACTACCCATAATACATATAAATTATACAACGTTTCTATTATAATTAATACATAAAGATCAATCAATATATATAGTCAAATATATATATAACAAGGTTTTTCACATTAATAAAGCTAATATATATATATATATAATATATATATATATATATATATATATAATATATATATATAACTATATATATATACTATATATATATATAGTGTCCCTATATGCGTGCTGTCCCTTTTCACATACTAAAATTTATGTCCTTAAAATATTCTTTTGGTTGGCTTGCTTGGTATCTATTCACCGAATTATTTAAAAAATAACGAAAAGCAAACGGAGATCAGAAGAGAGAAGAAGTCAAATTACGATATAAATCGAGATGCCTATTGCACCTTATCGAACTTAATTTATTATTTCTTTTATATACATATCTAAGATCATCTGTATATATTACGATTTTTTTGGCTTTCATCCCACCCCTATCCTAATTATATAATATATATATATATATATATATATATATATATATAATCATATATACTATCTATATATATATATAATAATATACTATAATTATATATATTATACTATATACTATATATATAATATATATATATATATATTATAATATATAATACATTATATATATATAATATTATATATATATATATATATAATATATCATACTAAATGAGCGAATTTTATTTTTTTTTTTTTTTTTTTTTATTCCGTCGAAAATTAAAAAAAAATTATTTCCCCCATTTAGGGGCTCGAGCCGACGGGGACAGAGGGTGGGACGTTTCATACCCCGGAGGGGATCGTCGGAGGAACCCCCGCGACACCAAAGACCAAAGAGCGGGGGTCCGCGGAGACCATCCCCGGAGGGGGATTAGTCCCCCCCGTCGGTCCACCGGAGCCGACCAGACCGCCGACTTCCTGCCATCCTTGCGGTTACCCTATGGTATCTCCTTTTATTCAAAAAAAAAAAATAATTTTACTTCCAAAAACACTTGGGTATTATGAAACGTCCCCCGTCGGCTCGAGCCCCGTTAAATGGGGGGGGAAATAATTTTTTAAATAATTCGATGAATAAGCCAAAAAAAAAAAAAAAAAAAAAAAAAAAAAAAAAAAAAAAAAAAAAAAAAAAAAAGTAAATCCCATTCCTTAGAATTTTCGGGCTTATTGTACGTAGATAATTTGTTTTTACTTGGTAGGAGCTTGCCGTTTCTCAGTTACATTACTTGAGGCCATTTAAAAAAATCTACCATCTTATATAAATTACTTTAATAAAATAAATTTATGAAAATAGAAAATTATAATGATCTAAAAGAGACAATAAACGATTATATTAAACACATACTTAAAGCGCGGATTAATAAACTGTTACACTTAACTAAAAGTATCCAACCTTAAATCACCTTATAGTTACAAGCATTACTAACATTAGGTTATATATGTGCAAAACTGATATACCATTAAATCTTTGATAGTTTTCATGGCATTATCCATGATTTCTTATTAATCATAATTCTCAAACATTCTAATATAACTTACAGATACCGTAAGTAATAATGTCAATATTTACTATTTAGCTTATATAAATCAATTATTTGTAAGTTATTTGAATGTTTGATAACATCACAGCAAAAAAAACTATAATTGGTCATTAAACTTTAATAAATAAATGATATATATATAACATAATTTTATAATTATTAAATACATACAAATAACTCAAACTGAGACCAAGCCGGCAAAAATAACAAGGAAAATTCTTGTTATATTATCCCTAAAAATGTGAAATGCTATGTAATATAATAGCCCAAGAAAAGAATAAAACATAAGACACATCCTTACGGAGGGATGTAAAAGCCATGTCAACTCACGATGAATATAGCAAAATTCCATACGTATATCACCAGTGTTATGAAGCACGTAACAAGTGTACAATCTAGAAGTGGTACTATTTATCTATCATAATACCTTTTCAAGATATGAAATTGATGAACCACTACTAAAAAGTAAATATTATTCACTAACACTATAAGTAACATTTAACTAAAAATTTTATCACATACAATGGTGATTAATTAAATGTCAATACAGACCAGAGCGAAAGATATGCTTAAACATATAATTAAAGTTTTCCACAATTTAACTATAACTAAAACCTATAGCATCAACCTGAACTTAAGAGAAAATAAAATAGCACAAAGACAAGAAAACCTAGCACCATACTTTTAAAGCAGGCAATAAAACTTAGATTTATAAACATTAACAAAGTCCACTACTCTAACACCTAAGCTATAACAGCAATTCTATACAATAGTGATATGCATAAAAATGAGTCATATAACCTAAATACTATACTTTATATCAAGAGCTATAAACTCTAGACAATTATGATTAACGTTAATCTAGTACACTAACACAGTAGACATATTCAACTAAAAAATTGCTCACAAATCATTTGAGTACTAAAGTTATAGTTATCAGTAAGTTTACAGACCAACGAATATATTATGCTAACGTAACAAAGTTTCCATAATAATAAAGCTAACAATAGGATAAAATAGAAAGACGTAAACTATAATCCGAACTAATGAAAAAATTATATAGCACAATAGAAGAAAAGTGGATTGACTCAGCAAAAAAATGAAACAAGCGCTGTCGCAAAACTAAACATCCAACTGCACACCAACAGTTCCACACTCTTTTTACCTGGATGAGCGTCAGCAACGATTATCCAACACTAAGTTCCTTTAAAAATTTTTTCAGCAATAGTTGTTTGCAAATTTTTATCCTATTATAACAACAGATACAAATATAATAGATATTAATTAAATTTACAAAATGGCAATAAATCATTGTAAATTTTGATTCAATTTCACTCCTATCTGAAATAGGGCTACTGATTGCAAACACAGTGCCCAAATACAATACATTTATACATATACATTTTGTAGCATAAATGTGTAGATGCCTCTCCTTTCTAATAGTAACAATAATGTATTACTTAAATCCTTGAATGATGTTTTAAGTTATAAGTACACGGTTTATGATAACCTTATGTGACTATTAATCACAGTCAATTGGAAATAGCTAATAAGTTTTATCCTTACACAATTAATTATGTTATAGTTAATATAATATTATTAAAATAATAATAATAATAACATAATAATAATATAAATAATAATTAATAGATAATAATAAAAATAATAATAATAAATAATAATAATAATTAAAATAATAATAATAATAATAATAAATAATAATAAAAAATAATAATAATAATTAATAATTAATTAATCATAATAATATTAATAATATATAATAATAATAATCATAATATAGCAATAATAATAATATACAATAATAACAATAAAAACTATAAAAATAACATAATTAATATATCTCACTGTAACAATAATAATAAATAATAATAATAATTAATAAATAATTAATAATTAATAATAATAATAATAATAATAATAAATAATAATATCAATAATAATAATAATAATTAATATAATAATAATTAAAATACGTTTTAATTATAGATAAGGGCTACCCTTATTTTATAGAATAAGGGCTACTTATTAATAATAATAATAATTATAATAAATGATAAGTATATTTACTAATATTTCCTACTATAGATGTCATGGATTAATTAATATTTATCATTTAATAATAACACATGGTCATCTTTTTGTTTACTGATGAATATAATAATAATTTAATAAATAATAATATATTAATAATAATATATTAAGTAATAATAATAATAAAATTAATAATAATAATAATAATAATAATAATAATAATAATAATAATGAATAATAAATAATAAAATAATAATAATAATAATAATAATAATAATATATTAATAATAATAATAATAATAATAATATTAATAATATATAAATATAATATAAATAAATAATAATATTTTATAATAATAATAGATAAACAAAAAGAAAAAAAAAGAAAAAAATAACAGAATATTCCAAATTCTTTGAATCATATTCATAGTCTTCATGTCCTTTAATACTAAAATATTTTAAATAAAATTAAATTAATTCGTAAATAATAATTAATACAATAATATATACTAATTATAATAGGAATAATATAATACTAGCATATTCATAAGAAAAAGTAATAATAAATAATTTAATTAATAATAATTAATATAAAATAATAATAATAATAATAATAATAAAATATATAATAATAATAATAATAATAATAATAATAATAATAATAATAATAATAATAAAAATAATAATAATATAATAATAAAATATTAATTATAATATACAATTAATAATATAATAATTAAATAATATAATATAATCTAATAATAATAATAATAATAATATATAATAATTAAATTAATAATAATAATAATAACCTAATAATGTGTGATGACAAAATAATAATCTTCCCTATTAATTCTTTTATACAATATAATAACAAATAATAATAATAACTAATCAATATAAAATATAGCATATTTAGTAATTAGCAGAATCAACCAGTAATAATATACCATAAGTAGCTAAAGATGATAACAGTAACATATAAATAATAATAATAATAATAATAATAAATAACATAATAAATAATAATATATATAATAATAATAATAATAATTAATAATAATAAAATTAATAATAATCAATAATAATAATAATAATAATAATAAATAATAATAATAATAACAATAATAATAATAATAAAAATAAGAATATCTAATAATAATAATAATAATAATAATAAATAAATCAATATATTAATAATAATAATATAATAATAATAAATAATATAATAATATTTAATAATAAAAAATATACATCGCAAAGCTATATATAAATATAATAAGTCACATCTCCCTATTATATACATACAGGACGATATATATAAAGGATTTCAATAGTAATGATCAAAAAAAAAATACATAGCGCTACCCGTAAGGCAGAATGTGCGCCAAGTAACCGGAACTAGGATTCCATAGTAACTCTGCCAGTACATCTAATTAATTAGTAATCGCACACCAGCTATATAAGGTGGAAGTGCAGGACTAATAATAAATAATTATTCTAACGTACATGAGATTTTATACACCGCTCCGGAGAGTGACCATGACATAGATAAGTAACCCAGAGCCCGGATCAACATAGTAACTCAGATGCCACAAATATTTTCAACTCGACCGTTAAATAAAAAATATATTAAAAATTTAAAAATAAACATGCATGAACTAACCAATATACAGTCATCGCCGTAATTTCAGCTCTACATACAAAGATCCGCAATAACTAACCTAATAAAATTTAATTTTATCGCTAATAATATAATAATAATATACATAATAATAAGTCATAAATAATAATAAAATAATAAATAATATAATACATTAATCGAATCAGAAATAATAATCATTAAATAATAATATATTTAATAAATAATTAATAATATATAATACATTTAATATATTATATTATAATTAAACCTAATTATTTTAATTAATTATTTCAACTAAATAATAATAATAATTAATTAATAATAATAATAAATAATAAATAAATCAATAATAACTTAAAATAATTAATAGATATAATAAATAAAAATGAATCACTCATTCCATAATAATAATATACGAATAGACAACTAAATAATGATGTATAATATATTTATTTTATGAAATAATAATTATTGTAATAATAATTAAATAATAAATAAATAAATAAATAATAATATAATAATAATAATAAAATAATAATAATAATAAATAATAATAATAATAATAATAATAATTAACACATACATGAAATTAATTAATAATAATTAATTTTTAACTACATACTTGAATAATAAAATAATCAACTAATTAAATAAAAACTGTTAATAAATAAATTACTATCTACAATCTTTCAAAAATAAGGGATGGGGGATCCTTTATTATATAATATATTAAAATAAATAAATCAAATACCAATTATTTAAATATATTTTCATAGTTGTTAATATTCAATATTAGATTAAATCAATAAATAATAATAACATAATAATAATAAATAATAAAAAATAATATCAAAATATATATTTCAAATAAATAAATAATAAAAATAATCATTTTACATTAATATAATAATAAATAAATTATCTCATATAATTATATCAATAATAATCAAATAAATAATATATTTAATAATCAATAATAAATTTAATTAAAGATAAGTATACATAATTATATATACTAATTTTAATTAATTATATAATAAACTAATTCAAATAAAACTTAATAACAAAATAATAATAAAAAAAACTGATTAAATAAGAAAGCATAAATTAATTTTTTAATATTTATATATTAAAAACAAATTTTATAATAATTAATATATTAAATATCAAACTCACTTTAACAATCATGATTAATTAATAAATTAAAATAATAATAAACAAAGTAGAATTAAAATAATCAAAAAATATATAGAACTTTTCAAATAATATGCTAAGATCAAATAAATAACAGAGGGAAAAATAGTTAAGGGGCTTTTGTTTTTTTACTTGCTTTCCTTATATATATTTAAACCATTTCACAATTTCATTAATTTTAAAAATTAACTTAAAAAAGAAATAAAAAATAATTTCAATTAATAATTAATAATTGGAGATATATTAAAACCATTAATTTTTTATTGTAATTTTATCTTATTAATTATACTATAGCCTGATATAGGCATACCTGTTATATGTATGCCAACTGATTTCTGATATAATAATAATTTAATAAATTATATTAATAATTAATTAATTAATAATAATAATAAATAATAATTAATGATATAATTAATAAAATAATAATAAAATATTGAGAATAGTAATTGGAATAAAGATAAATAAAATAAATAATAATAAATAATAATAATAATAAATAATAATAAATTAATAATAGGTAAAAGGCCTGATAATGATAATGAAATAATAATGATATGAATAATAAATAATACAGATAAAAATAAAAATAATTTAGTTCTCTAAATTAATTAATTATTATTTTATATATAACATTAATATATTGATAAATAATATATATAGATTAATACCTACATGAAAATAAATAAAATAAAAAATTAATAAATAATTAATAATTTATATAATAAATAAAAATATAAATCCAATTCAATAATTAATAATATATAATAAATTTAATCTCAATTATTTTTATTATAATATCGTAATATAATAACTATATAATAAGTAATATAATACATATATAAATAATAATAATTTTCAGGTATAATAATAATTAATAAATAAATAATAATATATCAAATAAAATAATAAGAAATTAAATAAGTGAATTAAGTTATAAATAATCATAAGTGAAAACATAAAATAAATAATGGGGAGGAATATATTAAGATGATTAATATATAGAGCTATATTAATTAATGAGATTAAATTTTATTATATAAAATTACGAAATATTTTTAATTCCTGAAATACTTTTTTCTTCTTTTTCAAATGCAAGATAATAATATGGAATTTACTTATTAAGATAATTATATAATATTATAAAATAAATACATATATTATTCATAATATTATAATATAAAATAAATTAATTAAACTCAATATTATATAAATACAATATAACTACATTTATATAATAAATAATAAGTTAATAATAAATATAAAATAAATCAAGAATAAATAAAGTAATCAAAAATAAATAAAGAAGAGATAATGATATATTATTTAATATATTTTAAACATACATATTAACGAACTTAATAATAGACAATAATAAATAATAATTAATAATAAGAAGAATAATTAATAACAATAATAATAATATAAATATAATAATATATAGATTATAATATGCAATTTTGTATATATAAACATAGAGTGCACAAATTAATATTTAATCATGACTATTATTAAATAATAAACCAATAATAATAATAAATTGATATTAACTCTCCTTACTGCTTTTTATAACGAAACTCAAAAATTGTGTCGATATATTATTATTTTGAAACTATATATCACATTTTAAATATCTGATATTTTTTTTTCTTCAATTTAAGGAGAGCGACTTTAACAGTTATATTTATCCCCTAGTGTTATTAACACAAATCCCAATGGGAGTACTGAATGAGGTGCTTATACCCACTGTTATGCCACCTTTAAAACCTAATATAATGAGAGTGGAGTAGTGATTATTATAATAGTGACTCAAGATTTTTACTCTCTTGTTGTTTGAGATTCCCAATTATTTACATTAACCCTCTCGCTGTATGCTTACTCAACCACTTAATATGTTCTCCTCTCGAGCTGCCATAACCTTACTCTGGAAATACACATAACATTTTACCATAAAACCATTTTGGATAAATCTTTTTACACACAATCATACGACACTATGTGTTTAGCTATAACATCTGGCGACCTTACATAAGACACGATGGTTTTCCTAAAATTTAACGCTCAAAGAACCCTAAATTACTTAAGTAACAAGGCTAGTTTATCTCTCATAGCTTTGTTTTAATAAAGCATTTAACATACAAAAGTCAGGGACTTACCACAATAGGATTAGTATTAGTAGGCTTATTTATATGTTATTTTACTATAGCTATTATAATACTTGCTCTATTTAATAAAACCTTTTCATATTAATTGTTATTTTATGCTTTAAATCTTTTCAATAATTTTATTTATTTTAATATTTTAAAAATTTATTTTAACCCCATTATAAAACCTTTATGAAGGTACAGTAATTCGTAATCCACACACATTATAAAAAAATATATTTCTAATTAATATTTTTGTAGAGGTGTTACCTAGCAACAAAAAGGGAATTTTAAGTATTATATTTGAGAGTATCATTAATTATGTTTTTACTGCTTATTTAAATATCCATCATGTAGTTGTTACTGCTTTAAACTTCATATTATATTATATAATTTTAATTTTAATATAAAAACATTACCATCACTTTAGTTAAAGGCTAGATAAATATTATTCAGTAAAAAATCAATATTTTAAGATATAAGATATATATATGATATGTTTTATATAAACTACTACTAAATGAGCAAAATACATAAGGGGGTATAATTATTAGTATATGCTTTTTTGTAGTTTTTTTTATACTGGGTCATTTACTTTGCTTTATAATAAATATCTTACATTATTGTATTTTACTTAGGGGTTATTATTATTTAAAATAATATTATTAATAATAAAATAAACCCTATCTAATATTATTATCATTTTTTCGATTTTTATATGCCTATTATTTATTATTAAAGTAACTATTTTCAATATGTATATATTGAGTACGATCAATAACAATGATATATATTCTAGTAATGTTATTTTTTATTTTGTTATTTTTAATATACCTTTATTAATTTATATTTTTATTAATGATTTTTATTTTTAATTTATATATTAATAATATTTTTTTGCCTAGTTATATTTAAATTTAATAATACTATATAGTTACATATGTTTTTATTAATTATAATTATTAATATTATAATATTATTAATATTATCTTATTATAATTTAATAAAAATTTATATTTATTTATTAATATTTTATTTAATAATACTTTATTTGATATTTTACTAAAGAAATACTTTTATATACAGTTACTTTATATATATGTACTATAATTGATTTATTTATTTATTAAAGCCAACGTTTAAGGTTTACTAAGTAAATTTAAAAATATCCGGTGTTTATATATATAAACATATTATAATTTATTATTAACCAATATATCCCCACACTATACGGCACACCCTATATATCATAAACCATCACCACCAAATACACACTTATCAAAATAACAACAATTTTAAAAAAGATATTAATTTATTACTCATTTTTATCCAAAATTTATATACAAAATTATTTTTCCCCAAAAATAGTTTCTTAAAAAACTCTATAATAAATAAAAATTCAAATTTTCATTTTATCTCTTGTCTCAAACAAGGAATTTATTATTAACTGTTTTAATACTTTTTTGTATTATTTATTTATAAAAACTAAATTTATGGTAAAAAAATTTACTGAAATTTTATGAAAATTATTAAAAAAAAAAAACAATTATTATATTATTAAGTTTTTTTTTAAAGGGCAAATTTTTTTTAAAATTCAGCTTATATTTAAATATAATATATCTCCATATAAACTGATAGCAATACTACCTATATAAAACTAAGCCTACTATATCTTTTAACTTAAATAACTACATAATATAATAGTATAGTACTATATTGTAGCCATCACCGTAGTTTATATTTTGTTTTATATCTATTGGGATAAACTATTAATACTTTAGCTTTTATTATTATAACCTAATATTTGTTCATCTTTAGCTAATTTGTTTAATAATATAATAATAATATAAATGATATAATATTTTAATATATATAAAAAATAAATTAAAACTACCCAAAATATATATAACTAAATATATATTAGTTTTCTATCTCTCTATCTTGTTTATAAAATAATTAAAATAAACAATGTAATTTATTTAATATTTAAAAATTTCAGCTTCTTTTATAGGTTTTATTTTATATATATATTAAAAAAAAATATATATAAGAAAAAAATATACAATTTACGTATCGTAATTATTACATATAAAATATTTGTCTGAGCTTTCCCTAGACTATTTTTCTATTGTGATATGGTCTAGAGATTTCTCAAAATTTACCGCCGAATAATAAGAACATATAACTAATTATTTTAAATTCAGACTTAGTATCCGTGTCTTCTGACCTCCATAGCTCAAGGTGTTTTCTTGTGTCTACTTAATTTGAAATAATTAAGAATATCAGCTACGTGGACTTTTTATCTTTTATTGCTCTCTTCATCTATAGTATTCTCATCCTTAAATAAATTTATATTTTACTTTTATAAAAAAATAAATATTTATTTATAACCCATTAGTATTCCTGATTCTATTTCTCCGCCTCTGGCTTCCTAATGGCTCTCCGTGTTCCTGTGATCCTGCCGGCTACCTGCTCTCTGGGCTCCGTACATCACTCTCCGCCATGTCTCCCGTCTCCGGCTCTACGGCTAAAAGCTCGGACTGAAAAGGATATTCTGAACCCTAATATGCCAACACAATTGTTTTCCAGGCACATCTTCAGGCGCAATGAAACGGCCAAACCTCCCTTTTTATCCGATAACAACACGAAAATGGATATTCTTGTAAAAAAAAAAACTTATTTATATAAAGAAACCATACATTCATCATAGCATTACCTTATGCATTACTGTATCCAACAAGAATCCAGTGTGTCGGTGAGTTTATTGACTGTAGTTTAATAATCCGAGGCAGCCCTTATAGGTTGGGCACGTGTTATGTTTTCAGAATAAATAAATAAATACAAAAAAAATTAGAAGTCAGTAAATTATTATTATATCATAATAGAGAACAAAACAATTAATTATGGAGCGAAGGACTTTGGAGTTTTGATATAGACTTTTTTAGTGTTTCTCTGTAACACCTCTGCGCGGTAAAAATATTCTTTGTATCCTAATTATAGATCTTGAATAATTTTCTACAACGAAATATTCCATCCAACCCAATGAATGTTGCAGGTATAGAATTTTTCTATCCTAGCCTATAAATTTAGATTATTAAAAACAATTAATTTTTTAATATTATTTGAAAGTTTTAGGTTTATTTAAAAGACGGTCTATTTTACGAATTTGACTGACCCTCCTCCTCTAATAAAAGGACTAGTTCTCTCTCACACGGACACAATTTCCGGCGTACATTGAGAGAATAATTGAATTAATCAAAAATTTATAGGTTAATAGGTTTTACTACTATACCTAGTGCTTGTAGAATAGATTTGACACGAGAACAATATAGCTATTTTGTTTTATTGTTATTTTATTGTTATATTGTTTTATATTATGTTACTATTTATTATTAAAATATATATATCATATTCATAATAATTATTATTTATAATTATACAAATAAATATAACCTAACCTATTATAAATAAGCCATATTTTAAAATATCAAAGATTTAATAAATACAATTATGAACATCGTGTTACCCTTAAGCAAATCACCAATAAGTGAGTGAATTTAAAGTTACAAATTGAGCTTAGTTTGTTTTTTATTTATGGTGCACTTTTTAATACTTGGTCTACTCCTAAAAATATAGAATATATACTTTATATATAATTTTAATATATATGTATTTAATATGAGATCTATATATTTAATATTATAATAAAATAAAATATAACTATTTTCATAATTAGTTATTTATATTCATAGCTTATATATATATACATCAACATATTTTATATTATAATAACATAATATATTATATTTTTTATATTTATGTTTTATATATTTATAAAATAATTTAACCTTTATTTAATTATTTTTTATAATTTATATTTTTTATTATTATTTTATTATTATTTTTATAATTATTATTATTTTTTATATATTATTTATTATTATTTTAGATTATATTTTTTATATAAAAATATATTTTATTAATCATTTAATACTCGTTTTTATTATTTATAATTATTTTTTTATATATTTTTTTTTAAAAACTTTTCTTTTTAATTTTTTCATTTGCCTAATTTTGTTTTTATTATTTAGCCACAAACATTTAACACACCACCACACATTACAACACACCCCAAAACCGCACACAAAAAAACCACACCCCAAACAACCACCCACTTACCTACATACTATACATCTATTATATAACGTATTATAATTTTTTATTTATAAATATTTTTATATTATTTAACTTACATTTACTTACCATAAATATATTATATATTAATGCTGTCTATTCAAAATAATTTTACATTTCTAATAGATTTTTATATTATTAATAAATAATAACCTATTTATATTATATATATATTCATACTTAATTAAATAATTTTTAATAAATATACAAATAATTATACAGACTGTTTCGCACTATATACTCTTATAACAGTAGTAATATATCCTCGTAATAAGATAAATTAATATTAAATTATAATAAGGTATATCCGATCCTATTTTGCTGGCTAATTTTTTATTTAAGTTTAGATGTATTTATATAAAATTATTTATATTAGATATTTATATAAAAAAATTTTTAATAAGTTTATTAAATTGTTTATAGTGAAAAAGAGTATGAAAGTACTTGTGATTTTGGTTTATAAAAATATTTTTGATTTTATTATGAAAATATTTTGATAAAAATAAATAAATTATATATATTTTACGTTATATACCTTATATTTAATAAAAAGTAAACATAATTATTTATAAATATATAATCAATGAGTAATAATATATACTCAAGTTAAGGTCAAAATACCTATCCTTAACATGACACGGCCCCATATTTAACTAATAACCTACACCACACATGCTTTAGCGCCACTAACTATCATTGATTATCTCATATTTAATGGGCCAATATACACTTATAATTCAATCACTCATAACATAGCTTAATAAATCAATTTACCCACTTCTTTTACCATAACCATACACCTCACTAACCGCATACAATTATATCGTATATTAAATTAATTACATGTTCTAACTATTGAGGTGTCAATCTGAAGATGTGACACAGTAACAGAAAGACCAACAATACAAATAATACTATTATCAAACCACAAGAAGAAAACGAAAGTGTTTCCACATCTACAACTAGATCTAATAAACTAATATAACCACTCACTAACAATATAACACAAACTATTCCATGATCTCTCCTAATTTATTTATATATACATTACAACTAACAAAACATTCATTATACTTACGAGTACTATATTATTTAATATATAAAACATAATCAACATAAAAACAATACATAAATACTACATATAAATACCACTACATACACAACTAACAATAAATATATATAACATACAACAAATTACTTCTCAATTAACATCTCCCATCTAACTTTCTTCCTCGTATTTTATTTCACTTCCTTACAGCTTAAGCAATCCATCCACTCATAACACCGGATTTAGTAGCCTCATAATCAAGAAAAAGAAACATGAAGTTTTGGTAACAACGACGAAAAACGGGCACCGCAACTACACATAAACACATTAGGATTACACCTATTAATAATAAATAAAACACATAAGCGGGGGCAAATGCCAACCCTTTTATCGAGCAAATATCTAAGAAAAATATTATACAACGTAGGCCATCATAACTACAAGATAAACCACACTAAACAAAATACTATAAATTTTTTAGATATGTTTACATTATATAAGCTCAACATTAATAGGTATGATGACTTTTTTGAGCAAGGTAGTACTACAACCGAGAACAGAACGAATGGAACTATGACATCAGAAACGTCCAGCTAATCATTGAGTCTCTCACAAAATAATAGTGAAAAACACAACGCAATTCCATTAAGAACCAATCACAAATAACCAGATGGCAAACGTGATACGGCGGCGGATCTCAATCATCAGAGATAGTAAAAGAGTGTCAAGCCTAGCCAAAAGCTCGTAAAGCAAATGTGACAGTGATTAATGGCTAAGGGGCATCTCTATTACATACATCAACGCGAAATTTCTATAATACAACTGTAGACTTAATATTTGACTTGTATAACAGCGTAGCGAGAGATTCAAATTTAACCACATTGTCGAGTGATTATTTATATACGATGGAAAATCCCATTATTTTTCATAGGTTTCCGAACAAATTATAGTATGTGGAATATGAACAACTCAGCAAACCAATGAAATAATACCGAAAAACAAATACAAATAAACATATTTACATTATACTTGTATTTCCTCAAGAAACTAACACATCAATAATCCACCTAATACTATTAATAGATACAGAGGCCACCAATGCACCGTTAATAGTTATGTCTTCTCAATCAAAAACATACTTTATGACTTTTGTAAAACAAAAAACAAAAAGCAACAAACAACGATCAGTAATTCTGAATATTTTTTTCCTAATGCTACCTAGTATATATAAATAAAAATGGTAACTCACATATTCAGTGGTCAACACAGCTTAGAATATGAATTTAGAAAAACCCAACAAACTAATCTTATCCTATAGCAGTTCTCTAAAAGGGACAACTTTGAAAAAATAAATTAATTACGACGGACGTGTCTTACAACAAAATACGGTGTCCATTTAACACAATCTAAAAAAAATAACTGTACAACCGGCTTATGTGAGAATCAGATTAAGAATACATAACAGTGTTTCATTATAGTCTAATCGTATATTTTTCGTGGACTCTGATATCCTCGAATCAGTCTAGTGGACGTGCAGAATGATGTTGTGTTACATGTCGTAATTGACTATAGTATGTCAACATTTTGATATCGACTATCTTGACGTAGTATTGTGCATTTGATGCTGGTACACATTACATCGAATGTCCTTCATCAAGGTGCACATATAACTCAACATTATTATCATCATTAGATAGCAATAACAATAACCTTGTCCGAATGGTGGAAAAAGTGTAAAATAAAACCTCTTCTATTTAAAATATAAAAAGGATAAAAACTCTAACACTTTTCTAAATTAGAATTACAAAATCAGTGTACTCTAATAAAAATAACATATGGTTAATACTGATTTGAGAGCAATGAGCATATATCATCTAATATCAGGCCCAACATATATAATATAAAGCATTTAACCATCCAAAAACCAGAGAGAAAAAGTAACAAAAAATGCACACAACGATCAGGTAACACGAAGAAAACTTAAACCGACAAACTAACTCATGTCGACACACTGTTAACATCAAAACACAGCAACAAGCCTGCACACACTGCCTGCAAGAGATCCGCAACCCTAGCCAAGAAGAGCAAAACCAAGCACACCGACCTGCAAATCAATTGAATCATACGACAGAGTATTGCAACACGGACCACAACAAGTTAGTCATAAGCGTATTGAAACCAAATCGAAAGAAAAGCCCGAGCTACCCAAGCGAGAACAACACGAAAAACGATAGAAATATACAAAATGGAAAAAACACCTAACAAGTATAGGCAAGAAGTAACGAGACATCAAACAATCGAACGAAAAAATCTGGAATCAAGGCATCAACAATAAACACAAATAATGAAGCAGCTTCAAGGATTAACGCTCAGATCCCACTACACTACGGCAACATACCCGAAGCGCCCAAAAACAATAAACAAAACCAACACAAACAATACACACCACAACACAAACCAACCAAAAAAACACATAAAACCAACAGCACAAACATAAACCAATCAAATAGGAATACTAATAACATGACATGACAATACAAGAAGATGAACACCTCCTGAAAAAGAACAATGTGAAAGTAGGACCGGGCTCTGAAATCATCGACAACAAAGTAGGTGAATGGACGCCTTCCCTTGGGTTGAGAATTCAAGATCTTACTTACAAATACGACAGAAGATCTGATATGAGAAAATTTCCCATCATGACGGTGCGGACCGAGGTAAAGGATTATTTCTTCTTTTGTTGTTATTTGAAAGCTTATCAAAATGTAAATATTAGTGGTGAAATTGTATGAATAAAATTGCCTCTGTATGATGCGCAACCTAAAACTCCAACTAATTAAAATTATATAAAGGTAAAACGTATTTTAGTGCTTTGTAATGCAGAGTAACGCTTTCTTATGAATCAAAGAATATACAAGTGGCACTTAGGGCCTCTTAGCCTTCCGATTTTATAACAATAGCAGTGCCTTAGCAGTGCAATGATTGAAAGACTTAAAGAGCCACATACCCACAAAAAGGGAAACCCAAACCTGAGAAAGAAGATAAGCAGCCGATGGAGCGAGAGGGACCCTAAGAAGAATTTTTACTGGGGAGCACAGCCTGCTGACAGCAAATATATACTTCATATGCATGAGCAAAAAAACTGAAGTACTACTGCACACGTATATGTAATGCAGAATTAAAGAAACATTGGTCGATAAAATGAATGGAGCAAAAGAAGAATTAAAATAATTCCTTGAAAAATTACAGAAGCGGAGCGCGAAGATACTGAAAAATGAGAGGGCTCCGCTCTCTAATTTGTCTCGGACAAAAATATTCCATCACATAGATTTCAAGCAATGGCAATGAGGCTGCACAACTACCAGAGACAACCAAAGGAGATCCGTAGACATAGTTAAAAAAGTCTATACTTGAAATGTTTGCAAATGAATTAGCGCCTTGAAGGTTTAACACTCAGGATGGGAGAAGCCCAAACAGCGAAAAAAAGCCAGCAAAACCTATCCTGTGGAAGCAGATCTAGTCAACTCGGACGCACAACGATGAAAGCATAAGACATTAAGGGCAGACGAGCGAAAGACTAACAAACAGAAGACCGAAGAACAAGCTTGACAGAATCCCCAATACTGGGCTACGGCTGTAGAAGCGGAAACCAGTGAGCCTAGACATAAGTATGGGACAAGGATAAGACCGTCCAACAGACTATCTACAGGTCAAGCACAACACTAAGGATTAATGCTAGTCATCATAATACACATAAGAGCCATAACTGAGGCAATTCAAGAGAAACATCCATCCGTGTGAGCAGGAACATATGACACTGTTAAAATAGAGACTTCTGCCTGGAAAGCGACCACAAAAGTTTAAGCTAGTACACATCGGTATATGACTGGACAAATTTAACAAGTCAACCAAGCCAGCCATCGAACAACGCTTAGAATTAAACAAAGGACAAGTACCAGCTGAGCAACATTCAAGAACGACTAAGGACAAGAAAAGAAGGAAAAATGACGGAGAAACCTGTGCCGACAACGCCTCACATGAAGCAAGAAGTTGTGGGGAGTGGAAATGAAGGCATGTGTTCTTATTGTAAAGATGCCGGACATGTTGGAGAATCATGCCCTGAAAAAACAGAATGAGAAACCCTCAGGAAAAGAGGAAGACAGTCTGATTCTGGAAAAAGACCGCTCAGACATTACTGGGAATGTGCCGGAGCTTTTAACAGTAGGGCGCACAAAATGAAGTATATCGGTTGATTGAGGTTAACCGATATTAGGAAGATGGGATCGTTATGGGTCAAGGTTCAATGCAGATTGAACCTCAAGTAGGCATGAGAAATCAAAAAAATGAGGTGCAAAGTTGAAAGAGGCGTGGCTGATGTTAAAACAAGTAGCCACTCGAAGGATTTGGGAGAAGAGCAGTGTCACCATACAGACGGATCGGATGGAAAACACAAACATAAGTACACAGAACAACGAAGATAATTAAATGAGATCATCAATAGAAAATAGCAAACTTCTGGACTGGATCTATGTTGACATCACAAATAGTGATACACATTGCCTGTTTGATATCCATAGTTTGAAAAATCACTTCGATTTCTAGAAAAGAGCTATACGTTAAGAAAGGTGATAAGGGTAACAGGGGAGACCTAAAACTATATAATGGACACAGCCATTTACCAATTTGAAGAAAAATTCAGCGTATTGGAGTTAAGGTAAATGGAGGGCTAAAAATAAACAGGCAGTATTAAAGAATTGAAACAAAATTGTGAGAATACAAGAATTAAAATGGTCTGTGAAACAAGATGTTGGGATAGGAATGATGCTGGGTTACGTTTTAAGGAAATACATATACCAATAGTAGCGTCTCTATAGAATGTAAATCAGTTGCAAGGTGAACATTCAAAAACATCATCATTAATTTAAAAAAAAGTAGGGAAGTCATCGTTCATTCCAACTCTGGATGCAACTTTAAAATTGTTGGGATTGACCAACAATCTTTCAAATAACTTTAAACTAAAAGCATCAATCTATGTAGTGAATTTGAACGTTAAAACTACAAAAACACTATTCATCATTAAATGGAAAATGCTGATTCTTAGTTTTAGGAAATGATCGAATCTTCGCTAGAGCTGGCAGCTCATGTAAATATCGTAATATCAGTATCAACAACAGTTGTTCTTTAGATGCATATACCCATTTCATTTTCTAAAGACAGTGAGATGCAATATCGGCTTACAGTATTTATACCATGTTAAGACTATAAGATTTCTTCCCTCCTAGATGAAAGTTAACTCAACAGAACACCGCGTTCTTTCTTCACAACCTTATTACAGCCAACTGTGACGTTTCATTTGACAAAGTTCAATCAGTATACGCATTCTACAAAGAGGACATGATTGGTTCTAACAGCAAAGTCTTCCTTGGAGTGTGAGAATTATAGAGACAGAAGTAGAAAAGATCTCAAGAAAAATCATAATTATCCTCGCCAGATTAGAAGAATGCGTCAAAAAATTGTTCCCAAATATAAACTTACTGTTGAAAATACTTTTTGTACCTCATGTTTCTACCTCTTTAGTTGAAGAAGCTTAAGTAAATTGAAGTTAGTTAAAACGTATTTGAGGAACAAAACAATTGAAAATATTCTGGCTGACTTGCTTTATTAGTTATTTATAGAAACTTGGATCTACAGTAGAAATCACGAATGATGTAGTCATCGACCATTTGGTGGATCTGGAAATAAACAACGTTTGCTGCCTGTTCTGTTGTTCTTTAAAATTTAGTTAAAAATGAAATTTTTTTTGTAGTACATTGAGTTTTAAGAAAAAAATTCTGCTGTATGAGATTTTTGAGCTCAATCTTTGGAATTTGACTATGGGAATTTTGAAAATGATAACCGTTCTTCTCATTCAGGTCAGAAGTATTTTCTATCGTTTATTTTTGTTCATTTTTTATTTCATTACTATTTAAAAAAAAATTTCACCCGTAAAACCATGAAGATGATGTGAGTATTCAGTAAACATCTGATAATTATTTAATAAACATTGTATATCAACGCAAAAATACATTAGTTTTCAAAAAATAGCTTTTCAATGATTTTCGTGTGCATATTTTATGAAGCAAATCACATTTCAAACACAAAAGGTAACATGTAACAGTCTTATCTTCCCTGATATCTTTCTTTCATTGTGCGAATGTACTGATGGATCTTTCTCCTTGTTCCTAACCACTGTAGTCTCCACAATTTTCTGGAAAATAGTCAAAATGCGATTTCAGAAAATATATTTTAATGGACATATGTGCTCCTAGAGCTTTGAAACCACAACATTTGTTCAACAACGCACTCTTATTTTGAATTTTGATATTTCCCAAGAAAGTTAATCATGACTGACTTAAATGCTTGCCATGTGTTTTTTCCTATATCAGTCATCACTTTCTTGAACTGGATATCTTTCATTAAGGTTCTAATATGGGGACTATCAAATATATTTGCATTCATTTTAGCATCACCAATGTTTGGAAACGTTTTTCTTATGAAATCAAATGCTGTACTATCTTTATTCTGAGTTTTGACTTAATATTTCCTTAAACTAAGTTTCATATGAAAAGGTGGAAGCAAAATTTAATGTGTTAACCAGATGTTAGCAACCACATTATGACAGCCAAGTCGAAATTTTCTTCGATATGGCCAATTACTTTGCTCATAGTGGTACTCATAAAATCGAATGTCCCATAAGCAAAGAAAACAAGGGGGTTTAATATAGCCTTCTTGGATACCCAACAACAGAGATATAACCTGAAAACAAATGTTATATTTAGCTTCGTTTATTAAACATAAAAACGTACAAAGTTAGAGCCTATAGACCCTTGTACGTATTATTTTGATTCATGAAATATTTTAAGCTTGAGTAATATTTTTCCAGTTTAAAGTATTTTGCAAACAGTTAGATAAATATTGTGTATATAAATTTCTTCGTTCAAGGAAATAAATGTAAATTTTACCTTTAAATCTCAAATTCTTTTCCATTGGTGAAGATCATATTTTAGATCATTAAGAAATAATTCCATATTCTCATAACGTTCAGGTAAAGGTATAGAACGCTCAACAGTAACAGATGTAAATTTATTGCCATTTTGTAGATGCACAGAGGTTTTCATGGTTTTAATGATAAGTCAATGAAAAATGTCCACTCCACTGGATTAAATGACAGGCCAAATTCTTCAATTAGTCCTTTAACGTCTGTACAATATGATGCAAGCAAATTGCATTCGAGTTGTGAGATAAACTTGCAAAACTCTTCATCTCTGTGGCAATACTTGAAATATGTGGTTCCCTGAGCAAGTAAATTGCTTTCACTAAGACGTGATTCAAGGAGCTGAACTGACTCTTTTGACAATCCTAAATCTCTGTGGGTGATTTAAAGGTTGACTCGTTTTTTAGTGTCGGGAGGATCATGAGATGCTGAGATGTCACTATCATCAATCTTTTTCCAGCTTCTTCAATGAAATGTTGGCCTTTATGTACTGCTGGCATTGAATCTCCTAGATCATTAGGTACCAGCGTTAAGGCGAATGGTACATCTGAATATTTTACATGATGTTTATTTTTCCTAAATATTCCTGAAATGTAATAAAATAAAAATCATGTAAAGGATAAAAACATTTATAAATCTAAATTCTATGTACATGTATATCATGTAATGTTTAGTATTTAAATTTGTTCATAATTAGCGTTTTATTTTCGTTTACTTTTCATAAATACTGTTTTAAAATAATAAGGTAAGAGCTTGCTTTGTAGATTTGTCACGCAGTACGTCACATAATCTTTCTCTTCTCTCCACATCATAGGAACCCTGAATTTAAATTTGAAACATATGTTATTCAACATTTGTATCATTCCAAGATAAGAGTAGTAGCATGATTTTGCAAATTTTACTGCTAACAAAGAATATGAAACTATTATCTTCAATATATATATATATATATATATATTTATTATATTATATATATATATTATATATATATAACTTATCATGCCAACGAGAACTACTAAAAGACGTTAATACTAGCTTAAGTAAACCTATTAATTAATGTAGTGGTTTTCTTCTTTCAAAAAAAAGGTTGTCGAGAGAAATTGGTGGGATACACGTAAGAGTGGGTTCTTGTTCTGCAAGGTGGAGAAAGAGAGTATTCAATATAAGTCACGGTTTAAGAGTCGGTACGCATGTGTTGGGAATGCTACGGCTCTAAATATATTATTTACATAATTTCTCATGAAAGTGATAAATAAACACTAAATGCAGTACGTGCTTTAGATCATTACTAACATACTCACCACAGTTATTAGGCTATTAATACAGTGTATACTACCTATATATCTTTACTTTAATAACTTATTAATATACTTACTTAAGTATCCTATATTAAGTAACTTTTATAGTGAAGGTACTATATTTAAATACTCTACTTTAATCTACTTAACTCATACATAAACTCACTCTGATGAGTCCATATTATATCTGACATATACTTAAAAATTGAGAAGTTAGGAGATAACAAGGCTATTTATTATAATTTAATAAATAACATCTTTTAAGTAAAATATAATTATAAAGTAATTATTAATATATATTATAATATATAGTATATGTACCTCACTAAAATATATTTTATTACTTAAATATACTCAACTGAAGGATTAAGATAGGGCTAAACTATAACTATAAATATTTTTAATATAATTTTTATTATTAGTATATTATTTCATGAATAATCTTTAGATATATATTAACACTCATATAACCCAACGATATATAATATGAACTAAAATATCTCTAAAATCTTATATGTCATAATAATTTACCATCATCAGCATTTTATATGTATTGGAATAGGATGGAAAACGAGGAGTTTTATGTTAATATCTCACATTGTAATTTATTATTTTTATAAGTAATTTAATTTATATTTTTTATATTAAAATAATATAAGTTTTATAATTAGTTATTATTAACTATATTTCGGGTTTTTATAACATATAATATTCATTGAAAACAATTTTATATATATATAATTATCACTTTTAAATCCGGGTTATAAAGCGTATTATGTATCACTCAGGTGTGCCTTATATATAATATATTAATATGATATATAAGATTTTATTACTACTACTTATACTATTAAAAATTTTCTATTCATTTACGATTTCTCTGTGTATACCATAATCAAAAAACTTCATATCATATTTATAGCAATACAGAAATTGCTATAACTCATTAATTGTTTTGGCACAACATAATATTCATCGAGTTTATCATATTTAAATATTATTATTGAGCATATAACGTTATATATATTTACAATATTGATTTAGGGATGTTCAAATTTTATGGTTAATTTATTATATTTTATATTATTAACAACCTTATTTTGAGATGCTCTAGCTCAGAAATTAATTAAATAAATATTTAAGGTAGTAGTGAGATATAAATTTGATATTATTTCTTATGAAGTATATTATTATATAATATCTAAGCTATATATATCATCATAGTGATGGCTAGTACTATATATGTAGGTGTATCTTCTCTCTTATATCTCGTATAATCGTGTATAGGAACTGTAATTGTATTGTTATACTTTATATACTAACCTAGACCGCGCTTCACCAGTGACATCTGCACACACCACACACACACCACACACATCACACACACACACACGTCTGTTTTGATACTGCAAAATCTATCGTACATTTCTCTCTACTCCGTTCTCCTTTTTCATCGTGGTATCCGTAGCCGACTCTATATTATGATTCAATGGGACAGGTCTGTTTGTCATTTTTCCATATGTTCGAATATCAAATTCTGCGCGGTCATAAATCAAAATATGAGAGTCGCCAGATAGGAATACGACACTTAACCCACTCTATGGGCAAAGATATAGATGATATTTATTTCACAGCTCCACGTGGATAAGATCTCGAGAGAGATACATATTTTTAATATCCAGTATAGAGATGGAAGAAATGATGAAATCCCAGAATGATTTTTTAATAATTATTTATATTTATAATTTATAAATAATAATTTAATTTAGATAATTCAATTATAATTAAGTCAAGTAATATATATTATAGATGAAACAATAACAATTCTGTTAATATTGTGCACAAAACACACCATTGATATGTTATATATATGATATAAAATATTCATATAATTTATTCTACAATGAGCAAGAATTTAAGTGAGTGAGAGTGAGGTATTAATTATAAAAGGGTAATAATATGTACAAGAAAAACATGAATATATTATAATAAAAATCGTAAATTGTTATCATTAGGTGAAATATAAATAATTAAAAAATTCAATATACATTCTCTTACAAATCATTGTTTTTATATATACTAATACTATAACCTCAGAATTACTATAATACTCGATGATAATATCATGAATATATTTCTTTTTATATTATATATTATTATTATATTTTTTTTTTATTTTTTCTTTTTTTATTTATTATTATATATAATTAATAATACATAAAAATGGAACACTAATGCTCAGGGATACTTGTTTTTTATTTGGTGGGGAGGGTTTCTTAAAAATAGAAATTCTATATAAAATATGAGAATAAGGTGATAATACGAAATATATATATATATTAGTAATAAAAGTTAGTTATAACTAGTGAACTATATTATAATAATATGAGAATATAAAATAATCAGTTATCTATCATATTATAACGTTTTAAATATAAACACATTTCTCGCCTCACTCACTCATTACGGCTGATTTAACTTGTTAAAAATACTATTCTCTGAGTCTTATATATGAAATATTCATTATATCTCACATTTTTAGTATGTGGCTCATTCACATCTACAGTTCTAACAAGGTATACTCTGCGTTACATTCTTATATTGTCGAGCGCCCGTGTTATTGTTCTAAGTGATATTATTACCTAATATTATACATACTCTATTTTTATGTTAAGTCTGGATAAAACTTTGTTACGAATATTACTATACGTGTTAAATTGATATAGATATATATACTAATTCTCTCAACATGGTCTTTTTATATATACTGATAGCTAATTTGTATTAAAATCTAGAGACTCATTATATTAACCTTATCTGGAATATTTTACTCACTTAATGTTGTATAGCCCTTTTTTGATAACTTAACCTTGTTGTTGTTAATTATCTTTAACATTATATTATTTTAATTATTATTCTTTACTAATATAATATTTTTTGTTATTTAATAAAATATTATCTAAAGTAATATGTGAGCTCTTGAAAATTGGTAATATTGATTCTGACCCGAAACAACTAGTTGGCTTAGATAAATTTATTTTAAAATGTTCTAAATTCGTTTTGGTAATACTGGCTTGAATATTTTAAATATATTCATCTGTATAATCTAATAGTAAAAGTATATATTATTTATTAAACTTTAGTATTTATCATGGTAAAAAACTTATACCAACAATAATAAACTCGTTTGATCTTAATGAATACTATATAGTTAGTATATTAGTAATAGTATAGTAGTAGCTATATATATATATACTTAATACTGATATATATTATGATAATATAGTATAATATATAATATATATATATATAACTTACAGTCTCTATATAACTATATTATCTATATAAATAATAATATATATATAACCATATACCTATATAATTGAGCGAGTTAGAAAACTTCTATTTATGGATGAGAGAATAAGTCTAAGTACTATGAAAGTTTTAACAATGTTTTGAATATATATAATATATGATGAGTTCTATAGTATACTATACTTATTTCAGAAAAAATCATCGCTTCCAAAGAAACTATTTTTACATTTTTACGTATATATATCATGTCATATTAATATAATTATTTTATTATTAATATTAAGTTAAGTAGCTACTAAATCCTATGACTTACGTATAAGTTATTAATGTCAGTTGAAATAACATAGATTAGGAGATTACATCGCCATGTGTGAAAACCGTCCTATAGTCAACCTGCGTTGGCCAATATATATATAAATATATACTATAAATATAATATTTCATGGTATAATATAATAATATATATATTGAATATACAGTAAACTGTGATTTCAAAATATGCAATATTGCCTAATAATAATCATATCATTAAATATAAATTAAATATAAATACTAAATAAAATAATTACATTATATATACTATTATAATCTTTATTACATTAGTAAGACTATTATACATAATATATTACCCACGTGGACCAATATATATCATTATATATAATTAGATATATATATACATATTTATATATTAATTATTATTACTTTATAATGATTTATTATATTATATATATTAATATTATATATATATACCGACTATCAACCGGTATATATATTTCTACTCACAGTAAAACATATTATAGCTCATACTATATATTATATTTTTTTCCTGTTTTCAATACTAATAATACTAATACTTATACAAATACTAATAAAGCTACAGTACAAATTACTTAACTACAGTAGAGAGGAAATATTATCATACGTAGCTATTCCTAGATATTATTAAATGGTATATATATATTTAATTGATATAAATATATAATATTATATATAGATATGGTGAGACTCATGCATTTTAGGTATATACAAATTCATAGTATAAATTGCTATCATTTTAAATTACTAAATGAAATAATTATTAAAAAATACTATAAATGACATTAGATAGTAACATACATATATCTTATATTTTTTCTATTATAAATTTTTATAACTTAATTTTCCAAAAATAGTTTGTCTATTGGTAAGAGGAAATTTTGATATCAAAAGAGGTCAAATAACTTTGGCATTAACATAAAAACGTATAATTTTTTTTTTATGTTTGGCTGTCGGAAACGAATATCAGTTACCACTTATGCCTTCCACACACACTCACACAGACACGAGCTACACACACACAACATATATCACGAGCAATAACACACACAGCACACATCATCCAACAAACCACCAAACACAGAATACACACAACGATATCACTCCAATGCCATAGTTCACTGTAGATACAATTAAGCATCCTTTATTCCCATAACGAACAACTTACGCTCATATTTTCTATCATCCCAGACCTACGACCATCTGTCATAGGACACTTATACTACAACACACACACACACACTCACCAGCTAAATGCTGACTGTATTACAGGCTCAGACATTACGACGCGCCCAGCCGCACTAGCTCACACCTACACCATAGCTTCACACTCCACTTTATTATTTTGATCGCTCAAACTTTTGAGCCGTCGCAGCTTTCCTGTATCTTCAACGTTGATGCCCTCCAAGGCTAGTTTGATTGCGAGACCCTCTAACTTGATGCCTCAGTCTTGGAGTGAGCTCGATCTGTTGTTGCCTTATCTTGTAATGGGGTTCAACTTTGAAGGTTTTCATTCTATATGATAGACTCATCTTGATTAAGCGGTCATCTGTTGGACACCGTCTATATGAGAAAGTCATCTTTGTCGGTTCATCCTTTAATGCCTCAGATTTATTGATGTGTTCATGCTGGGACTTTGACGGTCCCCAAACCCCTAAGCCTAGAATTAGCCCTAATATTGGGTGTCTACCGCGGCTAGTGTAATGGGCCGGTATAAGGTATGAGGATTGATTGGTGTAAAATATTTACAAGGATATGCAAGGATGCGTCCTAAGTATGAGTGTAGATTTGTTCTAGCCTACCCTGAATCATAGGAGAAATAACACTAATATGATATAGAAGGCCTTCCTACCCTTATGTTATAGGTATGAGGAGTTCGATGGTGTTCATATGTTTATAAAGTTGCGTTGTAGAATGTTTCCTACTATGAGTTAGACATTTTATTTTTAGTTTTTTCTAAACTCTGAACCTACCCTACATTCAAAGAACAGAGCTAAAGTATTAGTTGGTTCTCTCCCATAATGACAATCCTAACGCACTGCCACACCACCCAGGGTTATGGATTTTCAAGTCGGAATAAAGAGAATGGAGGGGAAAAAGGGCAGGATTTTTTTACAAAGAAGTTGCTAAGGGATGATGAAGATTTATCTAAGTAGGAGAAACCAAAGGGGAGGTTAAGCGCCAACTTTTCCCCTTTGATGGAAAAAGCACTATGGCTTTTTGCTGGTCGAGGAAGTATCCCTGGGCAAATGATTTTCTAAGCTGGGGGCTGAATTGAAAATTAGGGGCGAAGAGTGATAGGTGTGGGAATAATAGAACGAGAAAAAATTTTCCCACAAACAAACCGATATGCAAGTGTTTCTAGGCCTGAAATGGCAGGAGGAATAAGACCTTTCGGAAACCATGGGATTATATGAGGGGTAAGGGGAAAAAAAAGAGTTATTTAGTGAAGGGAATTTGAATGAGGAAAAAAAAAAATTTTAGCTGAAAGAAGGAATTGAAACCTTGGGCTTTCATTTCCATTTCCAAAAATACGATGTTGACAACCATAGCCGTCGAACTACTGAGCTTCTCTTATCTTTTAATTCTTTCTATTACATTCCATTTTTCCATTATTTCCTTTATTAAGGTAGGGGCACAAATTTTTGTTTATCATTGCAAAACCCTTGGGAAAACCTTCCCCAATTTACAGGTCCCCCCCTGGGTCTAAATATTTATACCCATCGGCAGAGGAACAAAGGCCCACCTTGACCCTAAGAAAAAAATCGTTACGGGAAACCCCAAAAACAACAATGGTCTCCTTTCCATTTCCAAATTAATAAATATTTTTCAATTTTTCATTGATTAACAATTATATTATTTAATTATTATTATTATTATTTATTATGATTATATTATTTTATTTTTATTTATATTTATATTTATTTATCTATATTTTTTATTATTATTATATTTGAGGATTTAAAAGGAATAATGAAAAAATTTGATTCGCTAAAATAATTTCCCAAGGAGGTGAACCCCCTGAACCCTTCTGTCTAACAGCCGGGTTACACTGTGTAGTAGACATTGTAATCAAAACTCAAATTAACGAAAGTGATTTAACCACATGTATGTATTATGTACTTATTAGATTATTAATGTAAGTATTTAATTTCCTACTTACTCACTCCTATTTTTATGTTCAAATATATTTATAGCTCATTAACTTTTTTGTTTTTAGTTGTTGTTATGTAGGGTGAAAGTATTATTATTATGGGTTCATCTCGATATGCCTCTGTGGATAGTCTTAGTATCCTATTATGATAGTAGGTAGTTTATATACGATCAGTTTATTGTATAGCAATTTTTGAGAGGGCGCACTGCAGAATTAGAAATATAAGAATATGTGGAGATGGGATGTATAAAGAATAAGAGTGTTCAAAAATGATGACTTTGAGTAGGGATGGACCTTTAAATGAATTTGAGGAGAAATATGGAGAGGAAGTATTAGAAGGATAGGAAGGTGTCGGAAGTGTTAGACCAAAGGCGAGGATTACTCAAATGAGGAAAGAAGAGGTGAAATGGAATATTTCCTGGATAAATTTTACTATAGTCATTGAAATTGAAAAGGTTTAAATCCCATGGAAATTTGTTATAAGAATGTCAAAATTCTAAAAGTATTTACAGTATTAAAATTTATTATATGATCAAGTTATTTATGATAATAGTCAAGTTTAGGGTCAACCAATGAGGATATTGCTAATTTATTTTTAGAAAAAAAATAAACAATTTAATAAATATTGCCATCTAAGAGAGTTATCATTTTGTTTGGGTAATAGTAGTAGGTGCAGAGGATGGCGGTGTCACTCCCGGGATTTTTATAAAAATCATAGGATAATAGCTACTGTAAAAAAAAAACTAGATAATTTCTAATCAGCTGATCCTATGAATGCGCATCTTCGATTTTTATAAAATAATCACAGGATCATACTTTGTTAAAAAATAAATATTCTGAATTTAGACACCCTCTAAAGATTGCCCATCTGAACACCGCTTGCCACTTAGAATCTTTAGTTTCACGTTACATTATACATCAACACAGGTCGGAACTCTGGATACGTGGAGAGGAGGTTAACAACATACAGACTTCATGTAAGACCCAAGCCACACTAGACTGATGGTCCCTTACAGAGATCCAGCGAGAAGGATTTTTTAATTGCTTATAAAACCATTTGGTGAAAGAAATCGATACTAAAATAATACGTGAATCAACCATTTCCCATGTATCCAATCCAACACTATACCTAAGTGATTTAAACTCAGATACTTTGTCGCTGCGCTCACCATCTAGCATAAACTTCACACCGAGGCCTGTCCCACCTTCTCAACCAGTAATCTTACTCTTATTCTATGTTTACTTTGCAAATCCCTACCTTTTACACGATCCCTGCCAAATCCCTCTACCAATCCTCTCAACAAACTCTCTTCAGATTCACCACACAAAACCGATATCATTCCGCATAATATAATAGGTTAGGTGTTACCATCCAACTCTTTCCCATTCTTCATTCATTTTAAACACCTTCCCCTGCCACCCACACTCTAATTGGATTATTTTAATAATATATATATTATAGTAGATATATATAGTATATATATGATAAGGTATATATTATATATTAGTATAATATAATATATATGAGGTAATAATATATATTATATAATATATATAATTTATATATATATATATATATATATATGAGTATAGATATATAATAATAGTGATATATTATTATAGGGAGAACCGGGGAGACTTGTAGCGAGGGAAAGCTGGTTAGCGCCCTTACAAATAAATATCCAGTTTCAGTTTTAATAAGAACGTGCGTGGAGGGTAACACATTTCCTGCCTCACTCCTCTATTATTAATATTAAACAAATCACTTTTGACTCCATTTATGTTGATTAATATTACGCTTCACAATCGTTCAAACATACTTTGATTCCAGATTCAGAAGCTTACCACCAACAATCAGTATATCACTAACAAGCCTGCCCATAGAGCTTCGGCGCCAATGTGTGCCTTTACATACGGCCTGTTGCGGGAAAATTTTCTGACGCAGCCTTATTTACATAGTAATCGTTGTACCTAAACTCAATGCCGTCAATCATTTTTGTTATCATCGTGCTATAGCGAAGATTTATCCGTAGAATCCGTCTTACCACTTTTCAAACGCACCTTGTTTCTTCACAATCATGTTCCTCAGTCACTTGACACCTTCTTTTCGACCAAAATTTACCAAGGCACATATCCTTGTCCCTACGAACAATCAAATTAAACTAGATCCCCAATAATTCTCTACAGTTATACTTATCCCTTTGACTGTGTATGATAAGAGGGGGTACTATTGCTGTTTCCTCCAAATCCACCTTGGAACCATGCTTCTCCATAAACCCTTTGTTACACAACTTCCGAAAGTCCACTCAATCACCATCCGCCCTCCGTGTGTGATCATTTTACCTGGCAGTAATTTTCATCTTTACCTTGCAGATTTAGATTTTACAATTTTTTCTTACTTAAAATTCATTACGCTACTTTCCTATAATAATGAGCCTCATCCCCAATAATACCTATTCAGGAATTTCACACTTTTTTCTGGGAAAGTCAGGGGAAACATTTTAAAGATTATGCATGAAAGTTCAGGGAAATTTTAAAATTTTTCTAAAACATATGAATAAACAAAGAAAAATCTGTTTTTTCCTTTAAAACACTGTACAACCAGATTGCTTCTTGATAATGTGGCTTCTATTGACAGAGTTTTAAGTATTTAAAATGCTATATTAAAGATATTTATGATAGCTGAAAAATCTTACTCAACACAAAAAAAATAGAACCTATTTTGTTTTTATCCAGAAATATTTGTTTATTTCTGGCTCAAACACAAAATATTAGTTTCGATAAATGCAAGAACGGCATATTTTTTAAAATGGCCTAATCACGTACACACCTACCAGAACTTTCAGTGCACAATTTTTCACCAAAGTTCCAAATTTCCAAATGGTAGACCCACTTGCGCGTCCCAGGTTTGGTGATTTTTTTTGCATTTAAAAAAAAAAAAAAAAAATTCAAGATTTTTTTGAATTATTTCGATTTTGTTGTTTTTTTTTTAGTTACAAATTGCCTTTTGAATAATTATTTGCAATATATATTTTGTAATAATCCTAATTATTCTTAGAGTGGTAATAAGGTGATAACTAGAATAATTATTAATTTATTATTTATTATTATGGGGAATCAGTTTAGTGGGAAGAACTCATCAGAAAAGAAAATTTCCTTTATTAAGAAGAATATGACACAAGTGAAAAGAAAGCCCAGCCTTAACCGCCCCTCTTAGGATATACCTATTAGTAGAGGAAATCATCGGCAGGTCAGAAAATTCCACCCTAGAAGTTTCAGGAAACTGCTACGGGACCCTTCACTATGGCATTATCGTTTCAAGTGTAGGGTTCATCCCCTGGCCCAGGTGGGCCACAACCATTTACCCCCTCACAAAACCACCTCCGATGTCGAGCTAGGACCTATTATGCATCTTGTAATTCTCGCCTTCTGCCCAAAACTCACCACATCTCTCCTTCAGACATTCGTTCACTGACTCAATCCACTTTTTCTTTGGTTTGTCACCAGCCATGGTCAATGGCACAATTTGGGTGCTATTTGGGGTTAAGGGATAAAAAAAACTACTGTTTTTTTTAATAGAAAAAAAAGACCAGAGGCAAAAAATTTTTGTTTTTTTTTTTGTTTTTTTAAGAATTTGAACTTATTTTATTGAACTTCTTTTTCTGAGAGTTTTAGAGCTGTGCAAAATAGTAAAATACAATATGTTAAAGGAGGGTATACAATATATAAAGAGGAGTTTTAGTACTTAATTAGAAAGTTTTATTAGTTGCTCTAGGCGCCGATTGAATAATTATTACATTTCACCATGATCTGATTATATATATATTATATTCATATAGTATATATAGTGAATAGTATAACCGATAAAAATGGCGGGGAAAACCGGATGGGAGAAGGAGCGGAGTTCACTTTTAAAGAGGAGAAAGGAATGTTAATATTTTTTTTAAATATTGAAGAAAGAGATTTTTTCCAATTGAGGGAGAGAGGAGAAGGGATATTTTAAGAGAAAAGGTAAGAGCGCAAAGAGTAGCATGATATGAATATTGTGAACCAATATAAAGAATTTTTGAAGATAAAATAACTTACAGCCTGACTAATGTCAAAAATCCATTTCCGTTGAAGTTGGTGAAGAAAAATTTTTTTTTTTTTTTGCCAAGAGAAGAGAATGTCTAGAGAGAGACCTCGTGAATCTCGGATAGAATTAAAGAGATGAAATGGCAGAATGTGTATGAGTTAGAATGCCAGAATATTGGGAAGTCTATTTTTAACATTTTCGTTAGTGAGAAAAAATTTAAAGAAGTAATTGATTAAAACTATTTTGAAGTATAAGTTTTTATTTTGCAATGCAGGAGAGAAAGAGAGAGAACCGACGTATTGAAGATTGAGAAGATTTTACTCTTCGTCAGTATAAACTTGTAAAAAAAAATAGTCGATTAATAGATCTTGTATTGACGATTTATCAAATAATATATTTTGTAATACTAAACAGAAAAAAAATTAATATAATAGACTGAAATATAAGTAAATTAATATACATAATATGTTTACAAATAGTTTCAATATTACTTATCTTTCTTCTATCTAGTGTAAGGATAAAAAAAAGTTCACGTGAAAATGTGCGTACATATTCGATATAATATATAAAAAAAAAAAAAAAAAAAAAAAAACCTATTTTGTAAAAAGTGCAATTATTATTAATCTATTATTATTACTATTAATTAGTAATTAAAATTGATTGTACATAATTTAAATTATTAAAATGGAACAATATTTCGTCAAAAAAGTTGGGGATGAAAATGTGGAACGTTTACCATAGGTCGCTACTCGTAATGTATAAGTGATAATTTGTTGAGAAGAGAAAAGTTGGAGAAAATGAATTATTAGTGGGGGGTATTATTAGAAAATTATTAAAGAATTCTTAAAAACTTTTTTATTGAAACGGGAGAAAATTCATTTTATTGTAACATCATCAATGAAAATTCATTCACCAAATGGAACATTTACACTTAAACAATCAAAAATCTAGCGCAAAATTGTTAATAAATATAAATTTTTTAATTGTGTTTTTAAATCCAAATTAATTCTATAATATTATTAGACTCTATTTAACATTTAAATTATAATTATAAATTAGTTTGGACAAGCACAAAAGAAATAATATTTAATACCAGCTTTTCCCGATGCCACTGACGGTTTTTTTCCCTGAATTCAATTTTCAAATACAAGATTGATAAAGAAAATATTCAAGGATTCGAGAGAGGAAGAGATGGATGAGAATTTGAAGGTAGAGGAGTATTTTTGAAAGGGTAGGAAGAAAGAGAAGAGAAAGGAGATTTATGAAATAATAAAGTTTTTCAATAATCGTTCATCGGTCAGCGGTCCAAAATTGAACTTAATCGTTATATCGCTCGTCATCGCAAACAATATTTTAACTCGCTGATTCCGATATACACACACAAACTATTCATCGTGTTAAGTTATAGATATAACTTAAAATTTTGAATTTTTTATAATAATTTTATAATATTGATTATAAATAATAATATAAATATAAAAAATAAAAATAACATTAAATAAAGCGATTTATATTGATTATACTCTGAGTTTACCTCCACCCTTATAATTAATAATTGGATTATATATATATATTATATATATATAATATTAATATATATATATTATATTTATATTATATATTTTATTAAATAATTTATTTAAATATTATATATATTAATATTATATTATATAATAATTTATATAATATATATTTTTTAAATAAGAAATAATATATGAGGAGAATGAAGATCTAATAAA